>BSBK01012836.1:2500-59539 GCA_027943335.1 Chamaecyparis obtusa
GCGCAGGCGGAGGAGCTCCTCAGACTAGACCATTTGCCTAGTGCAAAAAGGCCACTACCTGTGTCCCCCCCACTGATGTCACACCCCCTCCTTGAGTGCAGCATCCCGATATCATTGCAGAGGCTACCTCACAGAATATTAGAGCCATTCATTTACTAAGTGATCAGTTGATCATGCAGACCAGGTCAGTGTTGCCTCCTGGTGTGGATGATGCTGGCCCATCGACATCTTGTCAGAGTTCACATGTATGTGAGCCCCATATTTGTGTTATATGGAAGAATATGTGCCTCAGATCGCTTATTGATGCTGATATATATTAGTTACATGTTATTAATGAGGAGGATATAGGAGATGTAGCTACAGAGGCTGTAACACCTCATGGAGCATCTACATCTCATGAGAATGCTCAGGAGGTGTACGCAGAGCCATTGACTCTTGTTGATATGGTAAGAGTAAACATTATAAATAAATTTGTCACATGACTTATTTAATTTAAAAATAATTTATTTATTTAGATTAGTTTTAATGATTGCATGCACTTATGTATATATTTTTTCCATTTATGTTCAGTCGATAACACATGAGGAGGTGAGATAGGTGGATGAGTCCCACACTTTCGGCCATTTCATTTGGCCTTGATGACTATACGGTATATTATAAATTATGTACCCATTAGTTATTTTTTATATCATTTGGTGTACATGCTTAAATCTCTATCAATTAGAGCAATAAAATTCATACATTTACTTATATATTGTCATATGATTGTGTTCTTGCAAGCTACAACCGATGTTAGTGGGGGGCACGAGGGGGTTCCCTTCATCAGGTGTCGACAAAAGAAAGGTAGTTAATTGTTTAAGATTAATTATGCATGCACATATATGCCACTTGTGTGTAGTAATAAATATTTTACTTGCACTTTATTATATAGGGTGTGGCTATTGATGATGTCCCAGTAGCAATTCGGTAGCGTAGGGTTACAAGAATCTCGATTCAGAGTGATACCCGATTGTACGTAGACTTTTACATATTGTTATTTGTATTTTGTAACTAGGGTTGCTATGATGAAGTACATTTATATATAATTGACAATATTTTTACTCTCATAGGTTACTCCAAGTATGAGGGAGGGCCCATGAGAATCTTTCGTATCTTTGTTGACCCAGCCCACTATTCCAGAGGAGGGATCACCAGATGTAAGTTTTAATTTTAGTTCAATCAATTTATAATTTTATTATGCTATCATCCTATTTTGTAGATTTATTACTCTATGTTGTACAACTCTACTAATCTCATTATTGAAAATATATATTTATAGGTCATAGTTGGTATTGTTGGCATGGTCCCTTCACTACCCAGGACTTATGCTAGGACACCTGATCGTGGTAGGCGACCGAGAGACCAAGTACAGATAGTTGTATTCAGATATAATTTTAATTAAATTAGTGTTTGAATTATGATATATATATATATATATATATATATATATATATATATATATATATATATCTGTGTGTGTGTGTGTGTGTGTGTGTGTGCAAATCATATAAAGTAAGCAATCTAACTTGGGTTTGAACTCATTTTTTATGCATGATCAATCAGAGCCCAACACTTCTTCAAAGAGGCTACATTTTGATGATCCCCCTACAGCATAGGATGTAGTTTTAGTTTTGTGGTCATTTAGAGATGCCACTTGGCACATTTTGAGATGACATATATGCCACATTGTACACCTTAAAACATTGATTTTGTAGACATTTTGAAATGGCATGTGCCATATTTGTATATGGAGATACTTTTGATACATTTGATACTTTGTATATATAGAACATGTTCATTTATATGTTATATTTGCATCATCTTTTGTATATACATATTTATTATTCATGTTTATTGAATTGAATGGTGAAGTTATATCTTGACTATGATTATCATTATAATTTAAATTATATCTTGTTGAAGTTACATTTATTTTTCTTTACTCTGGAATACCTTGTTCATGGAGCTTATTATGTTTGAGGTTTAACTTCTATAGATTTCCTATGTTCTTCTGTTTCATACCATTATGTATACTCACTTGAGCTACTTAGTACTACATTGTTTTAATACTATGTATATACTCATTGTGTATATAACTCATCATATTGGGGTCACTCAAGCCACGAAAGATCATTGCCCAATCGTGCTTAGTGCACCTTGGGGTCAATTAGATCGAGCGTGGTTGTGAGTGTTCCATTGACTCCGTGGGTGAAACGAGGTTGTCACTAGTGTTTACCAGGCCAACCAGAGCCGATGGAGCAGATGGTTCGATGCAATGTCAGATGGTTTGAAAGATATGTTGCTGAGCCAGTTTTAACTGACCCTCACTGCAAGTTTTGGCATCGACTCAAATCATCTTTCCAAATAAAAATGAAGTTGAGTCGCCCAAAACCAAGAGAGGTTATTATAGACCTTAGAAACACAATCCCATAGCCCCTAATGGTTTTTTGATACCTCTCACGAGCTCTAAGATACGAGCCATGGAAGATCGCTGCCCAATCGTGCTTAGTGCACCTTGGGGTCACTTGGGTCAAGTGTGGTCGCGAGTGTTCCGATGACTCCATGGGCATAATAGGGTTGTTACTGGCATTTACCTAGCTAGCCAGAGCTAATGGAGTAGATGATTCGATGCAAGGTAAGACAGTTTGAAAGATACGTTGCTAAGAAGCTTTCAATTGACCCTCACTACAAGTTTTGGCATCAACTAAGATCGCCTTTCCAAATGCAAACAAAGTTAAATCACCCAAAATGGAGAGAGGTTATAGTAGACCTCAGAAACATGATCCATAGCACCTAACATTTTTTTGATACCTCTCACAAGCTCTGAGATACAAGCCCCAGAAGATCACTGCCCAATCGTGCTTAGTGCACCTTGGGGTCACTTGGGTCAAGTGTGGTCATGAGCGTTCCCGTGACTACATGGGTAGAACAAGGTTGTCACTAGCGTTTACTTGGCCAACTGGAGCTGATGGAGTAGATAGTTTGATGCCAGGTCAGACGGTTTAAAAGATACGCTGCTGAGCCACTTTCAACTAACCCTCACTACAAGTTTTGGCATCGACTGAGATTGCCTTGCCAAATGGAAACGAAGTCAAATTGCCCAAAAGTAAGAGAGGTTATTGTAGACCTCAGAAACAAGATCTTTTAGCACTTGACGATTTGTCAATACCTCTCATGAGCTCCGAGATATGAGCCACAGAAGGTTGCTGCCCAAACGTGCTAAGTGCACCTTAGGGTCACTTGGGTCAAGCATGGTCGTGAGTGTTCCGGTGACTCTATGGGTGGAACGGGGTTGTCACTAGAATTTACCTGGCCAACCAAAGCTAATAGAGAAGATGGTTTGATGTTAGGTCAGACGGTTTGAAAGATACGCTGCTGAGCCGCTTTCAACTAACTCTCACTACAAGTTTTGGCATTGATTGAGATTGCCTTGCCAAATGAAAATGAAGTTGAATCACCCAAAATGGAGAGAGGTTATAGTAGAACTCAAAAACATGATCCCATAGCACCTAACATTTTGTTGATACCTCTCATGAGCTCCAAGATACAAGCCCCGGAAGATCACTGACCAATCATGCTTAGCACACCTTGGGGTCTCTTGGGTCGAGCATGGTCGCGAGCGTTCCTTTGACTCCATGCGTGGAACAGGGTTGTGATTAGTGTTTACCCTACCAACCAAAGCTGATGGAGTAGATGATTCAATGCCAGGTTAGACGGTTTGAAAGATACGCTACTGAGCCGCTTTCAACTGACCCTCACTACAAGTTTTGGCATCGACTGAGATCGCCTTGCCAAATGCAAATGAAGTCAAATCACCCAAAATAGAGAGAGGTTATAGTAGACCTCAGAAACACAATCCTATAGCACCTAATGGTTTGTCGATACCTCTCATGAGCTCTGAGATAAAAGCCCTAGAAGATCACTACCCAATCATGCTTAGTGCACCTTGGGGTCACTTGGGTCGAGCATGGTCGTGAGCATTCCCATAACTCCATGGGTGGAATGAGGTTGTCACTAGCATTTACCCAGCCAACTGGAGCTGATGGAGAAAATGGTTTGATGCTAGGTCAGATGGTTTGAAAGATACGCTGCTGAGCCGCTTTCAACTAACCCTCACTGCAAGTTTTGGCATCGACTGAGATCACCTTTCCAAATGGAAATGAAGTTGAATCACCCAAAACTGAGAGAGGTTATTGTAGACCTCAAAACATGATCTTGTAGCACTTGACAGTTTGTCGATACCTCTCACGAGCTCTGAGATATGAGCCACAAAAGGTTGCTGCCCAAATGTGCTTAGTGCACCTTGGGGTCACTTGGGTCGAGCATAGTCGTGAGTGTTCTGCTGACTCCGTAGGTAGAATGAGGTTGTCACTAGCATTTAACTAGAAAACCAAAGTTGATAGAGTAGATGGTTTGATGTCAGGTCAGATGGTTTGAAAGATACGCTGCTGAGCCACTTTCAACTAACCCTCACTGCAAGTTTTGGCATTAATTGAGATCACCTTGCCAAATGCAAACAAAGTCAAATCACCCAAAATAGAGAGAGGTTATAGTAGACCTCAGAAACATGATCTTTTAGGACCTGACAGTTTGTCGATACCTCTCACGAGCTTTGAGATACAAGCCTTGGAAGATCGCTGACCAATCATGCTTAGTTCACCTTGGGGTCACTTGGGTCGAGCGTGGTCGCGAGCATTCCCATGACTCCGTGGGTGGAATAGGGTTGTCACTAGAATTTACTTGGCCAACCAGAGCTAATGGAGTAGATGGTTTGATGCCAGGTCAGACGGTTTGAAAGATATGCTGTTGAGCCACTTTCAACTGACCCTCACTGCAAGTTTATGTATCGACTGAGATCGCCTTGCCAAATGCAAATGATGTCAAATCGCCCAAAATTGAGAGAGGTTATAATAGACCTTAGAAACATGATCATGTATCACCTAATGGTTTTTTGATACCTCTCATGAGCTCTGAGATGCAAGCCTTGAAAGATCGCTACACAATCGTGCTTAGTGCACGTTGGGGTCACTTGGGTTGAGCATGGTCGCAAGCATTCCTATGACTCTGTGGGTGGAATGGAGTTGTCACTAGAATTTACCCAGCCAACTGGAGCTGATGGAGTAGATGGTTCAATGCCAAGTTAGACGGCTTTAAAGATACGCTGCTGAGCCACTTTCAACTGACCCTCACTGCAAGTTTTGGCATCGACTGAGATCACCTTTCCAAATGCAAACAAAGTCGAATCACCCAAAATTGAGAGAGGTTATAGTAGACCTCAAAAACATGATATCATAGCACCTGATGGTTTGTCGTTACCTCTCACAAGCTCCAAGATACAAGCCAAGGAAGATCATTGTCCAATCATGCTTAGTGCACCTTGGGGTCACTTGGGTCGAGCGTGGTCGCGAGCGTACCTGTGACTCCGTGGGTGGAATGGGGTTGTCACTAGTGTTTACCCAGCCAACCAAAGTCGATGGAGCAGATGATTCAATGCCAGGTTGGGCGGTTTGAAAGATACACTGCTGAGCCACTTTCAACTGACCTTCACTGCAAGTTTTGGCATCGACTGAGATTGCCTTGCCAAATGCAAATGAAGTTGAATCGCCAAAAATTGAGAGAGGTTATTGTAGACCTTGAAAACATGATCCCTTAGCACCTAACAATTTGTTGATACCTCTCACGAGCTCCGAGGTATGAGCCACAAAAGATCACTACCCAATCGTGCTTAGTGCACCTTAGGGTCACTGGGGTCGAGCGTGGTCGTGAGTGTTCCCATGACTCCGTGGGTGGAATGGGGTTCTCACTTGCAATTACCCAGCCAACTAAAACTGATGGAGAGAATAGTTTGATGCTAGGTCAGATGGTTTGAAACATACATTACTGAGCCACTTTCAACTGACCCTCACTACAAGTTTTGGCATCAACTCAGATCACCTTGCCAAATGCAAATGAAGTTAAATTGCCCAAAAATGAGAGAGGTTATTGTAGACCTTGGAAACATGATCTTGTAGCACCTAATAGTTTTTTGATACCTCTCACGAGGTCTAAGATACAAGCCCTGAAAGATCACTGCCCAATCGTGCTTAGTGCACCTTGGGGTCACTTGGGTCGAGTGTGGTCGCGAGTGGTCCCGTGACTCCATAGGTGGAATGGGGTTGTCACTGGCATTTACCTACCCAACCAAAGCCAATGGATCAGATGATTTGATGCCAAGTTAGAGGGTTTGAAAGATACACTGCTGAGCCACTTTCAACTAACCTTGACTGCAAGTTTTGGCATCGACTAAGATTGCCCTTCCAAATGCAAACGAAGTCGAATAGCCCAAAAGTGAGAGAGGTTATTATGGACTTCAGAAACATGATCCTATAGCACCTAATGGTTTGTTGATACCTCTCATAAGATCTGAGATATGGGCCATGGAAGATTGCTTCCCAATCGTGCTTAGTGCACCTTGGGGTCACTTGGGTCGAGCATGGTCGCGAGCATTCTTGTGACTCCGTGGGTGGAATGGGGGTTGTCACTAGTGTTTACCCAACCAAGTGGAGCTGATGGAGTAGATGGTCGATGCCAGGTCAGATGGTTTGAAAGATACGCTATTGAGCCACTTTCAACTGACTGTTAGTGGTATGTTTGAAATTTGAACTATGAAACTAATCATGATTAAGCTTGTGAAATTTGAACTGTGAAGCTTATTATGTTTGAGGTTTAACTTTTATCGATTGTTTGAAATGATAAAAAATAATATCCTTAAAGGATTATAAACAATAATCAAACATGTAAGAATTCAAACCATGCAAATGACATAAGTAAATGACATGTAAGATCCCTTCTTGGCACTATTGGCCACCCATACATGATTTTGGTCATAAGTTTTTATCAAGAGTTTTAGGACATTTAACTTTTAAATCAAATTGATTGTTACAAATTGCCATTATAGGCTTCAAAAGACCTCAATTAACCATTAAGGATCCTTTTGTCCTTATATCTCTGATTGGATCCATGGTGACCGTAGGTGTCTTCATAGGTGCTCCTGCACAAGTTACAATCCACATACAAAACCAATTTTATTGACTCAAAATACAATCTAAGAAAGGTGAAATTAATGTATTGAAATTAACCTTAATGAACTTAGAAAATAATGCACTAAGTTAACTTATTACATAGTCAAGTGTTCCTGAAGGGTCATCTCTTTGCTTTAGGGTCTCCAATAGTGCTTCATGATCAGTAGTACTAATAGTCCAAAGTTCTTTTGTCTTTGGTCTTCCTTGATGCTTTGACAACTTGACATTTGTTGCTATAACAAGGTATGAATACATGAGAATAGTTTTGTGCTTCTCATAGTCTTCAAATGTGGGAATTCCATTCTTTCTAATCATGTATGTTCGTAGCCATGTTCCCGCAACAACAACTAAACTAGTAGGATATGTGAACCCATCACCATTTGTCATCGATTGTACAAGCTTATGTTTACCTTGTACACAATGTGCTAACCAATAATCTGAACTCTCATCATTCCGCTATGGTGCAACCAATGCAAAAATATTTCCTGGCTTCAAAAGATCTAAAAGAGGGTCATAGTCAACTAAAGTGTCCATGTCATCATTTCTTATAGAGAGTGTCAAAGATAAAGGAGTTAAATACTGTGGAACCCATGTATCCACCCACTTACTTGACTTGAAATGATCCCAATCATACTGAAAACACATGGAACAAGCTAACTCTCATGTCCAAATGGTCCATGTACTACTATTGGAGCTTTAGAATGAATGCATTTTTTAAGAGTCTTTCACTGTTTGACAATCCAATCTATCTCCTATAGTTCCCTCCTCAACCAACCAAATGAATCTACGCACTGAAGAATCAAGAATCCCCCCCTGTGACAATGCTAAAGTACACCAATCAACAATAGAATGAGCATCAAGAAGTGCAGCACCTGAAATCATCAATTTCTCCTTAACTAGAGCTCTCTTCACACATGCACCTGCTCCGTCATGCTCCCCTTTCCCATGCCCTGACTCAAAAAAACTACAAATATGAGGTACACCTCTCTCCACATACATTCTACACAATCAATAAAACATTCTAGCATTCTTAAATTGATCGGTGCAATTATCTAACCAAATGAGATGCCTATCCATAGCAATACCATTTTCATGCAAGAAGTCAAGATAGTTCTGGAAACAATGTTGAACAAACTCATGAGAGTGAGACCTGTCATCGCTCATATAAAAATGGTACTCTCTGATTATCTTTCACTCATCTTTTGTGCTATCAGGGGAATGTCTAAATGTGATGTGTACAAAAATAGAAACCTGATTGTAATTGTAATATTGAGCTTGAGTCTCATTTTGGGTTAGCAATGTATAGTTCTCCACAAAGTCTACAACATATATAATAGTTCCAATGGGGAAAGTGTCCTTACACATCCTGAATTGTTGATCCAACCATTGAGACTTGTGACTATGCCTTGCATACTTGTAAAAATGATTTGTCTTGAAATCTGAGATAAAATCAACAACATTGTATTCTTTTGCAACTAACTCACATCTAGAGCCTTCACCTCCACTCTTCAATGTATATTTCACCATTTCATATACCTTTTTTGGATGAGTATCTTTCCAAAATTTTGTTCCAAACCCTCATGAAAACATGTTCTAAACTTGGACAAGCCACCACATTCTGAGCACTTGGCATTTAAGCAATCTTTTTTATAAAATAAACAACCATCATCTCTATGACATAAAAAATCGATCTAGCATTTCACCACAATCCTCTAGCATTTCATTAGTATGCAAAGTAGAACGAATGGACCTTAATAATTCATGATGCATTGAAAACTCAACATGATATTTGCAACAACATGTATTCCAAATCTTAAGGGGTACACAATAAAATGGCTTCACGGATTCAAAAGACCTTTGTGATATTTTCAATGTTGGATGCGTCTCACAAAATTTTTTATACAACATTGTTTGACTTACCTCCACATAATGTTTAGGATGTGGAGTGTGGTCTCAATTGCCAACTCTCAACTTCAAGACATCCTTCACATTTGGTGACACTCTTGAGTTAGCATCCCAAAATTGTTGAATTTCATCCTTGACAACATCTGTTAGCTTCTTATTGAAATGTGGAAGTCTCCCACCATAAGCCCATGTATCAATTTGAAGTGGATCATCAAGTCTTTCTCTTCTTTCAAGTGCTCTACCCAAATTTTTATGGTCTATATTGAAGTCAACAAAAGTTTGTCTCATCAAACGAGCCTTTCTCAACTGACGACTTACTAAGGAGGGTTGTAATAATCCTTTGAGCAACTCTCTGGTCTTTTTCTCTATTAGTCTTCCCAATGCTATTGAGAGCATTGAAAATATTCTTCACAACAATGACCATTTTTCTCCATTTTTTTGTTCACACGAATCTTCAATTTCACAAGCACAGGTCTCATCTTTTGCATCTTTAACAACTGCACAAAAATTTGACATTGCTCAACCAATGTCTTGTTTCCAAAAAATTGATCATAAAGTCTTGAAGCCCACAACCTAATGGTTCTATGTGACCTCTTTCCTTCCCAATTATTCATAATGTTCTCCTCAATTTCAATTAACCATTTAGGTCTTCCTGAAAGCCCTGAATTTGAAGTTTGATTATCTTTATTGCAAGGGACTTCATTTTGCATATAATTTGGAGATGTGTAACGTTCATATGGTTCTTGTGCAACATTTTCATTCCCCAAGTCTACATTTTCAATCTCCATCTGTACATTTTCAAATTCAACATCCTCTTCACTTACAACTACATGTACGGGGTCCAATTGATTAATGTTTAACATACCTTCTCTCCTTCTTTGGTGATTTTCTTTATCTTTTTCCCTATATGCTTGAATTTCTTCATCCGTCAGCTTCGTCTTGCATTTAGCCTTTCGATGACTGATGCTTCCCATGGTGAGACCACAAGTCCACAAAAATAAAATAATGGGCCCCAAATCATATTTTTTTTCTGCAACGCGTGAAAAAAGTATAAAATCTCATGATTGTCTGGTCTTTGGGGACAGGGAATATTCTGGTCAAATATTACTTGTCCAAAATCAGGTATTTGATTTCATATCGGGTACCCGATATTCCTAGGTAGATGAAAAAAAGGATGGAAGCAAATGAAAAAAATTGAACTTTTACATATATATATATATATATATATATATATATATATATATATATATAGTATATTATATATATTATATACATTAGTATATTATAATACATAAGTATATATATAACATATATATATAAGAGACATATGATATATGTAATGTATATGTTATATATATACTTATGTATTATAATATACTAATCTATATAATATATATAATATACTATATATATATATATATATATATATATATATATACATATATATATATATATACATATATATATATATATATACATATATATATATATATATATATACATATATATATACATACATATATATACATATACATACATATATATACATATATATATATATACATATATATATATATATACATATATATATATATATATATATATACATATATATATATATATATATATACATATATATATATATATACAGATATATATATATATATACATATATATATATATATATATACATATATATATATATACATATATATATGTATATACATATATATATGTATACATATATATATGTATACATATATATATGTATATACATATATACATATATATACATATATACATATATATATATATATATACACACACTAATGTATACTAATATATTATATATAATATTACCTTTTAGCTATTATTTTTTTCTCATTTTTTCTGTATGATGCTTTTGTATACGACCCCTTAAGACACACTTGAGTGTTCAAATATGTCAAAAGGGGTCATGGGGACTCCCTCGAGGTCCTGACACGTGATAAGGCATACGAGGACCTCTAGGGAGTCCCCATGTCCCCTTTTGATACATTTGAATGCTCAAGTGTGTCCGAAGGGGTCTAAGTGGCCGAAGGGGTCCTTAGACCCCTTCAGACACACTTGAGTGTTCAAATGTGTCAAAAGGGGTCATGGGGACTCGCTAGGGGTCCTAATGTGTGAGAAGGCATACTAGGACCCCTAAGGAGTCCCCATGACCACTTTTGACACATTTGAACACTGAAGTGTGTCTGAAGAGGTCGTAAGACCCCTTAATACACACTTGAGCATTCTAATGTGTCAAAAGGGGTCATGGGTGTACACACAAAAGTAGTGCACTTCTCTAAGTCATTACATCAAAGGAAATCCATGAAAGGAAAACCTTCAATAGTGACCTAGAGCTCTCTATGTATGGAGTTGCAAGATTGTAAAATTGCTCTCAGCTATAGCTAATAAACTAGTGACCTTGCTAGTCAACCACACAATGAGAGATTCCAAAATTGAAGACAAGTGCAAAAGACTTAATCAAGGGTGGAGCTTGAAAGAGGAGCAATCCATGTGCATAAATATTTTTCCAATGGAAAAATAAGAGTTGAATTTTGTGTCCATATGACACAAAAAGTGCTTTTTCCCTTTTTATAAAATAAGAATAATGCTTTATTCGTGCAACTTAGGATAAGAGGAAAAGTGGGGGGCTTTTTTATTTAATAAAAGGGGAGGAAATATTACTTTTAAATAAATAAAGACTTTAAGATAAAATGGTAAACACAAGACAAATAATTGAAAATGATAAAATATGATTTGATCAAGGAAATTGATATAATTGAAAAATGTTAATTTTTGAAAATATTGATTCAGGGATTTGATAAATTGCAAGAATGGGGCCCAAAGTCTAGGTGACCATTTTAGGGTGCATACATTTGCCCCTCTTTGACTAATGTGTGATCATTTTGGGAACACATGCAGTCAAAGAAGTTGAAATGTGAGTTCATTTTGGGATCACAAAACAACTCAGACGTGTGTTCATTTTGGGAACAGGCCCGGACAAAAATAAACAAAAGATTATGGACATGAGTTCATTTTGGGATCACATCCAAAATAAGAGATAAAAATTTTAAGCTGAGTGAAAGCTCATAAAAAGATAGCTGAATCAAGAAAATCAAGGATTAAATCCAATAGGTACTGCCCCCTCGAAATCAAAATCAAAATTGGGTAGAAGAGAACAACAGATTAATAAAAGATGATCAAATCATAATCAAAGATAAAGGATAACATTATAACCATTAGGTAGTGAAAACATGCCCCAGTGATGAATGAGAAGAAAAGAAATGGGGTGAATAGAAGACTAGAAGTGTGAAAGACATGAAAAGGGAGAAATTCCATCAAAGATCGAAGAATTATGCCTCAAAAGGTTAGTCAACTGCACAGAAGAAAGAGAAATTTTGAAACACAATTTTGACTATCAAGATGACCTCAAATTTTGATTTTGAGTTCGAAAATAGATTCAGGACGTCGAAATTAGCTAGAGGTGCAATTTTCACGCAATTCCGAGGTGTTTTGAAAATAGGTCAAAAAGTCAAAATGCTATAAAAGGGGTTAAAAAAAGTGTCATTTTCAAAATCATTTGTCATTTACCTATTTGAGAATTTTAGGAGCTTAGAGAGAGAAAATGGTCCCACAAGCAGCAGTTTTGATCCACAGACACAGATTCGAGTGCGGTCGATTGCATAACCAGCCTCCTTAGTATAGTGCCCCGGTACTTTTCCTGAAAACTAGCCACTTTTGATTCTTTTATTGCATTTAATATATATTTAGCACATTTTTTCAAGAATTTTCAAATTTAAAAATTTCAATTTTCAAGAAACAGGCGATGTATTGTGCCCTTTAGAGAGAAACATTGCGCGATACTTCACGGGTCCCAGATGTATCGCACACGCATAGACACCAGTATCGCATGATAACTGTTGAACTATTGTGTGATACCTGATGAAGTATCACACAATCAAAGGTATATCGCACTACTATAGGAAGAAGTATCGCACAATACTTGTTCCAAAAGTAGTATCACCCAAGTTAAAAATTTGATATTTTTAAGTATTTTTGAGCAAAAATGACATGGGTCTAGACAATTTTACGTTGTATATGTCTTGTACTAATTTTTAGACATTCATCATGATATGTACTGACATTTGGCTTGGTTTAATGGTTTGTAGGAGCACTTTTCAATGTTACTCATCAGAGCACCGAAGGTGGTGGGACTGAGATGCATCCGAGATCTAGATGATCCAGGCGAGGTTGACATCAAAGCGATGGGATTCTGATATTTGTTGTGGTTCCCATATATCTGGGTTGATCATGGTCTATTGATAGCCTTGGCTGAGTGATGGCAGAGTGAGCATAACACATTTCACTTGCCCACTGGAGAGGCATCCATCACATTAGAGGATGTCTACAGGATTCTCAGAGTACCATGCCATGGTGAGCCTGTAAGTATACTCATGCTTGAAGATATAATCATTTAAGTGTAATGTTTCAATATGATGAAAACTAACATGATTGTTTGCTAGCATAGGTATACTATGATTAGGATGCCACTGAGGGCTGACATGCTATCCAGGGCATGTTTTAGGATGTCACTATCATTGATAGACACATTAGCTGGGAGTGACTGATGGACAATTTTGGCAAAGACTTCATAGTGTCATGCATTGTTACCTCCATCATCTCATAGGCCCTGATGACTGATCATATTCAGAAGGGATTCCCTCTTAGATGGGGCAGACTACTAGTTGACTTGGTAGGCAAACCCCAGTGCATGGCATGGGGACCTACCATACTCACGGAGATGTATCACGAGTTACACGAGATCATCTACAAGGACGGTCGGACATGGGATTGTGATGCCATCTTGGCACAGGTGTGGGCTTGGGAGCACATCGCTGTGGTGCACCCCAAGGTTCAGCCAAGAGAGCGGAGATATCCATTCATATATAGGTACAGAGGGTTTATATCTCATTCCCATACTGGGGATGTGACACACTACAGATGGATCTTGGATGAGATGACCTCCTTCATATGGAGGCCATACAGGGAAGTTGAGTCTTGGAGTGATGCAGAGGATCAACTGAGCTACATGTTATGCAGCCGGTGATTAGTAGGATGACATGTAGAGATAGTTGAGAGATTTTGCATCACTTGGGTATGGCGACAGTTTAGGTGGTAGCAGTAGATCTCTATAGAGACCACCACTTATGCGAGGTCTAGGGACAAGGAGGGACATGGGTGGCTACCCATGTTAGATCATCAGCTAGCCATTGAAGAGATGGATGGAACTAGGAGGGAGCTCTAGAAGTACCTTCTTGATATGGCTGATGCAGGATCTGATGCAGTATATAGGGTTGAGCATCGGATGGTTCCATTCCCTCAATTCACTGTTCTTGATGTACAGCCAGCAACTCAGGGTGGGGATGATGGGGATGATGGAGGAGATGGAGGATTCAGAGGGAGAGGGGGAGTGATGGAGATTGGGGAGGGATCTAGATCAGGTGGCCAGAAATGGTCATGAGGATGGAGATCAGTGACCCCCGAGGATGAGGTGAGACCAGCTCGCCGATAGACAAAGGCCAGGTAGGATCCACCTGCAAGAGGGGAGGACCTGAGATTTAGGATCCAGGCTCTAGAGATAGAGATGTAGTAGCTATGCATCACCATAGCAGTGAGAGATCAGTAGCTAGCTGATTTGAGGGAAGAGAGAGATTAGTAGATTATGGATCTTAGGGTAGAGATAGCACACCAGGAGAGGGTGGCACAGGCAGACACAGTAGAGATCTGGAGAGAGACTGCACGAGCTACTTATTATCATGGACTCTACTTACAGGATGTGCCAGAGGGTCAGAGAGCACCATCTTACTCTCAGAGGGTAGGTAGATCAAACATGGTACCAGATGCGACACCACCTCCCCCACCACTAGGTCCACGTGATGGGGAGAGCAAGTCCTAGTTTTAGGGCTTAGGTTTAGATGTTTTTGGACATATCCTAAGACTTTTGATCCAGATTTTGGGATCTCATATTGTATTGTATATCATGACATTGTTATAGATATATGAGATTACTAGATGTTCAATATATCATGTGTATTTGTCTCACTTGTGATGGATGTATCAATTTATGTATATTGTCTTGTCATATTGCTCAAAATGTATGTGTTAAATGCTCATGTAGATTCTCTCTCATAGATGTATGTTTAATTCTTATGTTTGTGATATAGACTCATCTTTTTGAAAATGACATTTTTGAGATATAGATATGATGATATGATTAACCCCTTGTGATGAACTGGAACAGGTTTGAGATGAAAGACGAGTGAAAGACATGAAGAAATAGAAGGTGAGCGCAGTTGACCAACTAGTCTATGAATGATGAAAAGGGGAGCTCTCTCCATATGCAAGATTCAAAACTAATTTAATCATGAACCTAAAAATGAAAGCTACTATGAAAAGTGGTTGACTTGCAAGGTCACAACGCTTATAGACATCTAATTATCATCATTGAGTCTTATTGGTAGTGTCATAAGATCATACAATACACACTAGTATGACTATGTGAATATGAATATGATCTATATCAGATAGAAATGTGGGAATCCCACCTAGGCACCAAAGACATGTAGGTCAAGATGACTAGTGTAGTGAGATTACCTAAGTTTTTTATGGAGAGATTATGCTTGTATCAAGACACATGAAAGTCAAGGTAGCTAGAGCATGCACTTGCATAAAAAAATAGTCAAGGACAATACCTTGTCAATCCCTAGTGTCAAGTAAGACCAGCATAAATGCTCATGACAGTTAGGATCAATGAAATATATCCACAAGTAGATAAAGAAATAAAACATTCTCATACCCTCAGTCTTCTAGCTATGCATCATCAAAAAATTCTCAGGGAGAGACCACTCATCAAAGAAATCCTCATAGACAGCACACAAAGAAAAATAAAGTCAACATATCTCAATTGAGTTGATTGTTTAAGTGCGTGTGTGTTGGTCATAGAGTCAAACTTTGAGTATCAAATTTTCTAATGAGCGATATCGCATCATACTTAGACTGATGGGTAAGACATTTGATAAGTGCTGAGAAACACTCGACGCTAGGGTAGTGTTGAAAAACACAGTTTGGGGTGGTGTTGAAAAACACCTGTTTGTGAAATGCCCCAAGAGACAAATGCACCTAAAGGACCTATGCTAACAGGTATGCCCCCTAGACAAAAATAAAGACCAATTCCAGACCAAGTCAAATAAGGTCAAGGCATGATGGAGAATGGCTAAGTGTCAAGGACGCATGCTAAAAGACAAGGGTGCAAAGGCCTCAAGTAGCACTTGTTTCCAGGTTTTCACCACTTGGGGATTTTTTTGATTTTTTGATTTTTTTGTATTTTTGCTACCAAGGCGCCTATTTCTAGGTTTTCACCAAGGCATTTTTTCTATTTTTTTGAATTTTTTGACTTTTTTATTTTTTTGATGAGACATCAAAGCACCTATTGCTAGGTTTTCACTAGGATGCTCTTTTTTCAGGACTTTATATGCTTTTTAGGATTTTTTCAACATCATATATGAATTTTTTTGGTATTTTCTTAGGATCATAAAATATGTACAAAGGATGCCCCCAAACTAAATAGGCATCATGGATAGAACTTTTTGAGGTGAAAAACATTGATGGGATTAGGGAGTTGTTCCCCATCCTCATCAGATAACAAGTAAGCACCTATCCCAAAAGTAGCTATGATGACATATGGCCCAAGCCAATTAGGTTCGAACTTACCCTTTTTCTCTCTATTTTGTTGGTTCTTAGGATTCTCTCACAAAAAAAGATCACCTACTTGAAACTCTCTAGGGAAAACCTTCTTGTTGAATGCCTTTGACATACACTTTTGATACACTCTCATATGATCAAATGAGGCCTTGTGCTTCTCATCTAGAAGTTATAAGTCTTGTAACCTCATGGCACGATAATCGTCATCTATTATCAAACCTTTGAGAGAGACTCTAAGTGAAGGGATCTCTACTTCTAAAGGTAATACTACTTTAGCGCCATAGGTAAGGGTAAAAGGAGTAGCCTCTATTGGAGTACGTATACTTGTTCTATAAGCCCATAAGGCTGGATTGATCTGTAAATGCTAGTCCCTACCATTCTTGTGAACTATTTTATGGAGAATCTTAAGAATGGTTTTATTAGAAGCCTCTGCTTGTCCATTTCCTTATGGGAAGTAAATGGAGGACCAATGTTGTTTTATCTTGAATTTATTGTAGAGGTGTGTACGGTCCTTGTTTTTGAATTGACCTCCATTTCCAGTGATTATCTCAGAAGGTATCCCAAACTGACAGATGATGTGATTCAAGATGAATAAAGAAATTTTCTTCCCTAAAGCAACAGACAGTAGAACGGCTTCTACCCATTGGTAAAGTAGTTAGTAGCAGTAATAATGAATTTATGTCCACCTGATAAGTTGGGATGAATCTGCCCAATAAGGTCAAAGGCCCATCACTGAAATGGCCAATGAGAAATAGAAGGAATAGGCTCCCTACTTGGAGCATGAATCAGGTTTCCATGTTTCTGACACTTTTCACATGATTTGGAAAAAGCTATAGCATCCATCTACATTGTGGGCCAATAATACCCCGCCCTAAGCAACCTTCAGCCATGGCAAGACCTATAGAATGTCCTCCACAAATGCCCTCGTGAATGTCAACTAACACTTGGTCGAAGTCATCCTTTTCCAAGCACCTAAGAAGTGTCCCATCTAAACCCCTCCTATACAGATTACCAGAGATAAGGGTGTGGCGAGAGTCATTGCGGATTAGATTTCTACATTCAAAATGGTTGAATGTTTCAGGGATGATGCCATCATGAAGGTATGAATAGATAGCACCATAATAGGAAGACTCATGAGTGACCAAGGTAAAAATGACATGGCTTTCAGAGGAGTCAAAGATGGGATGATGTAGCTCTTCCACCAGGAACTCAAATCTTGATTCATGTTGTTCCAATCGAAGGAGTGAAGCTAGTGTAGCCATAGCATCTGCAACCTTGTTTTCTACTCTAGGGATCTGTTGAAATGTCACAAATGTGAAGTAATGTCGCAATGAATCAACCATATTTTTGTAAGGTATCAACTTATCATCCTTAGTTTGGTACTCTTCATTTACTTGGTTGATAATTAATTTCAAATCCCCAAAGACATGTAACTCTATTATATTCCACTCTATAGCCATCTTAAGTCCATTGGTTAGAGCCTCATAATCTACAATATTATTCATGCATGGAAACAAAATTTTGTAAGACTTAGGTATGTTGTACCCATGAGAAGAAATAAACAATACTCCGGCTCCTGATCCATTTTGCATATTTGAACCATCAAAGAACATTTTCCAAGTATGTGTGGTCATGTACATGATATGCCCATCTAAGAATTCCACTTGAATAGGCATGCTATCCTTGACTGGGAAATCAGCAAGTTGATCTACAATAGCTTGCCCTTTTATAGCCTTATGCTCAATGTACTCTATATCAAATTCTAACAAAACCATCATCCACTTAGCAAGTCTACCCATGAGAGCAACCTTACTAAGAAAATACTTAAGAGGATCAATTTTTGCAACAAGATGTATAGTATGGGTAAGCATGTAGTGTCGCAACTTTTGGGAAGCAAACACTAGCGCAAGACAAGAATTTTCAATACTATTATAATTGATCTCATAAGATACTAGAGTACGACTAATGTAGTAGATGGCTCTTTCCTTCCCAGCATCATCAAGTTGAGCCAACAATGCCCCCAAGGAAGATTCTATCACTGAGATGTACAAAATTAATGGTTTTCCTGGGATAGGAGGCATTAAAATTGGAGGATTAGCAAAGTATTTCTTTATTTGATCTAGGCTCTATTGGCAATCCTCATTCCAAGAACATGCGACTCCCTTATGCAATGTCTTGTTGAATGGTTGTGCTCTATCTGCAAGCTGTGAAATAAACCTTCATATGGATTGGAGTCATCCTTGAAGACTTCTCATCTGACTAATGTTCTTAGGAGGTGGCATATCTAATATAGCTTGAACCTTTTCGGGATCCACCTCTATTCCTTTGGCTGAAATTATGAATCCTAGAAGTTTACCTGAGGTAACCCCAAATGCACACTTTTTTGGATTCAATCTTAACTGAAACTGCTGCATTTGATCTAGAATTACTTCTAAATCTTCTAGGTATGTATCCCTTTTCTTAGACTTGGCCAAGGTATCATCCACATAATCCTCCATGTTTTTATGCATCATATCATGAAATATTGTGGTCATAGCTCTTTGGTATGTGGCTCCTACATTTTTTAGTCCAAATGGCATGACGTTCCAACAATAGGTTCCCCATGCACATGTGAAGGCTGTCTTTTCTTGATCCTTAGGAGCTATTTTTATTTGGTTATAACCAGAAAAACCATCCATTAAAGAGTATATCTCATAGCCAATAGTCATATCCACTATCATGTCTATGTTAGGGAGTGGAAAGTCATCCTTTGGGCAAGCTTTGTTAAGATCTCTGAAGTTTGTGCATACACGAATGGACTCATCATGTTTTGAAACTAGAACAATATTTGAGATCCACTCGGCATAGTCGATAGCTCTAATAAATCATGCTCCTAAGAGCTTTTCTAATTCAACCTTAACAAGGAGATCAATGTGAGGATGCATTTTCCTCAACTTATGTTTTACTGGTTTAATTTCTAGAGCTATAGATAAGTGATGCATAATGAGATTAGTTTCAAGCCCTGGCATGTCTGAATATGTCCAAGAAAAATTGATTTTCTTCTTTTGTAAGAACTTTGTGTATGCCTCTTTTTCTTGCACTGACAAAGACTGAGCTAGATGTATCACTTGTGGAGCCTCTTCTGTATTCAAATTTATTGGTTGTGTAGGCTCAATAAGAACTGATGACCCGTCTTGGAAATAACTTGATAGTTTATTAAGTACCCCATCCTTAGGCACCTCAAAGAGGTTTTCACCTTCGGATACATCTTTTATTTTTACTATTTTGGGTTCTGACACTACCACAAAGTGGTTTTCGCCATCAGAACCATTTCTCTTTTGTTTCATTTCTTTTATTTTTTGATTGAGGTACTTAATATCTGGCTCTGTCATACTCATTGTAGGTTCACTGGTGGAAGAGACTACAGGTTCAAGAGAATTCAAGTAGCAGGCTATCTCATAGTCATTATGAAAAGTGAGGAGCTGAGGCTCTTGATAAAGTTGTGACCAATCAATCAAATGATGGTTTACAAGGGGTAGTTTAATGACTGATTCAATATTATTGATACGAAAGGAATTATCTCTGGTGATCACATAGTTAGGATCTATCAAGTCTTCTTCTAAGATACCCGAATTAGGACTCATCCTACCAAATGAAGCATCATCCACTAAGGCACTTCGAGGAGTCCAATCTTCTAGTCCTACACTAGGCTCATTGGTCACATCAATTTGAGTACTATAGGTATGGACAACATCCATGTCCAAATCAACTATTTCATCTAAAAGAGAGTCCCACTCAAACTCATGCAAATCTATTTCTGAATCTCTGCTAGGATGTTTACACCAAGAAGGCTTGGGATGCCTTGATGTAGAAGCTTTGAGATTGTGAAGGGTATCACCTTCTCTGGTGTCTATATTTTCAGCTATTGAATCATTTGAATCTCCCCAAAGGAGATTGGTGGAAGGCACCCAATCATCAATCATGTCTTACTAGTTTTGAAGATTGGGTGTATAATCTGAGTGAGTGTCACTATTCATCGTAGCTAGGATAGGGACACTTGTCTTCTTTTCATGGTCAAATCCTAGGCCAACTGTTGACTTAGTCCTATGACCAAAAAGAGCATGGTTGAGTGGTTTAGCCTTGGCATCTAACTTGTGACTGAGAGGGCCATGACCTGGGTAGCCCATGTTTTTAACCAAAGTATACCCTCTCCCATAGGTTTTAGGAGATGGCGCAAAATTCTCATTGTGTTGATACTTTTCTTCTCTATAAATCCAATCTCTAATGGCTACCTCCTCTTTATCCTCATGAATAGGTACTAAGGACTCTACAAACTTTCCAAACAAGGTCATAGCTGAGGATGAAGGTTTTCTCTCAGGTGAAGGTTTTCCATAAGACCTAGGCAAGATTGGCATTTTTGTGAAGGAATCCATTTGGTAGTCTCCCATGCCAAGGTCTATGGACTTAAAATTACTCTTACACTGCTCAAGAGAAGCATCAAAATTATCAGCCTCTCTATTCAAAGGGACATGAGAGCCAATTGAAATTGCATTAACAGATAATGTGCTATCCCCTGGTATGCATACTTCAACTCCATTGTAAGGGAACTTAACATATTGGTGGTAGGTAGATGGCACTTCTTGCATGTCATGAATCCATGGCCTACCCAACAAGATATTATATGCCAAAGGTCTAACATCAACAATCTAGAACAAAATGTCCTTTTCCACAGGACTAATCCTAACAGGAAGAACAACCAATCCCTTAGAGCTTCACTCTGCTTCATCATAGGCTTTAATTGTGATCTTCTTCCTAGTGTCAATTACTTGCTTAGAATATCCCAAAGCTTTCAATAGACTCAAACAGAAAATATTAAGCCCAACACCCCCATCTATTAACATGCACCTAACATGGGTTTTTTGGATCATGACCTCGATATGAAGGGCCAAATTGTGTGAATGACTTAATGCTTTATCATCCTCTTCTGAAAATGTGAGGTAATGAGGGCTAGCAAGGTGATTGACCATGTTCTGGAATTGATCAACATCTATGTCATTAGGAACATTAGTGGCTTGCAAGGCATCCTCAAGGATAGGCCTGTGTCTAGGAGACAATTCTAAGAGCTCAAAAATGGAAATTTGCGCTAGCGTTCATTGTAACTTATCAATAAGGTTGTAACTCATATCAAGACCAACTGCAGACTTGGGAGGAACACTTTTGGACACTTGTTGCTTGACTTTGCTAGAATTAGGACCTCTAATGATAATAGGACCTTGGGACTGACTCCTAGTAATAGCATTGAGAGGCTAAGATGACCTTCGAGATTGAGGACCCCTAAGCACAAAAATGGGTCCTTCGTCAAATATGGGAGGTGAGTTTACATCATAACCATAGGGATCTTTCGCCCTCATCATGTTGACATCATTGTCCACAACTTCAAGCATATTGATGACATTTTCTATAGCTATATATGTATAATTGATTGTGGCCTTGCCATTCTTGTTTTTAGAAGTCTCCCCCTTTCTCATACTTAGGCAAGGGCTCCTTAAAGGCCTTGTGGTCTGCATTTGTGGTCAACCCATCAACCTGTAATTTCCCAGTCTCAATAAGGTCTTGAACAAGATGTTTAAGTTTAAAACAATTTTCAATGTCATGTCCAATCCCATTGTGGTATACATAGTAAGCTTTCTCATTCCACCGATAAGGTTTAGGATCTGGTATGCGAAACTTTGTAGGATCCTAAGGTTGTACCAAATTATGAGCAATCAAGGTCTTAAAAATATCTGCATAAGAGTCTCCAAGCTTAGTGAATTGCCTCTTTCCTAACTTCGGTTTATCTTGATACTTGGGCTACTAGGAATGAACGCTGGATGTTGGTAGTCATTATGTGGTAGTTTTTGTTGCATTCATGACTATGATTGTCATTGATGTCAACACAGTGATCTTCTGGAGACTAGCAGAGAAGTAGACAGTGTTTTGATTAGCGCATGTGGGATATTATAGTTGGAGCTATGTGATGTTGAGGTTATACTCTTTAATATGTTATATGTCTATGATTAAGAGCACAGATAGTAATTCATTGATTCATGAAAGTTATGAGCATTTTGCTAAAAGCAATATTCAGGCAGTGTTCCTGAGTAGCGGTTTGTGGAAATCGGATGATATCTCCTAATCAGAATGGAATCTAGTTTTGCGTAGTTAAAGGGAAGTTTGAGACACATTGATGTTGTCATGGTTCATAGCACAAACTTTGAGGTCACATGAGTGAAGAGTTATTGCATTTGGAAGCCAACAGTTTTGTGTAATTTTTATGTAGCGCATGGAAATTTTTATTTTGTAATTGTGTGCCGACTCATTTGTAATTATTTGAGTGTGGTATAAAGGAAGGAATGTTTTTCCTTATTAAATATGAGTTGTAATATGAAAGAAGTGTGAGCATGGTTTGGTTGCATGCGAATGTAAGCATGAAGTGAAGAAAAGAGCCTAAGAGGTTGTGAAAGTGAAATTGTGAAGGAAGACATGTGAAGTACATAGATCTGGAATTGAGATCTGGTGTAGTAGTGAGTGTGGTTTGGCACAGTAAGGAGGTAACATATTTCATATTATTTTTCTGAATAATATCAAGATTATTTGGACAGTGTGTTCAATGATCTTACCCTAAAGCTGTTTGGGCAGTGGGTCCTTCTATCTTCCATAACTCTTAACAGGGTTAGAATCTTTTCATAGGGATTCAAAATATCCTAAGAAGGATTTATATGTATTGAATGTATTTCATAAGACTCCTAATAGAGTCCATCCTCTCATAAGGAATATTCATATTAGTGCATCTTTTGTGGGCATCATTCCCACCGGGGTTTACTCTTTAATCAAGAGGTTCCCTAGTCAACATATCTTGTGTTATTGTGTCATTGTGTATGAATATCTTTGTATGGTTAGTAATTAAATTTTTTACATGGTTAAATGTTTTTGAAGATGTTAAAAGTTATAATTATCTGATAATTGATTCACCCCCCCGCCCCTCCCGCCCCCCTCTTAGTTATCTTGGTGGACTTTAATTTCTAACAATTGGTATCAGAGCGACAGGTCCTTGAAAGGAAAGTTTAATAGCTTAAGGAGATCCATGGTGAATTTCAGGAAAGAAAGCAGTAAGTTTGATGGAATAAATTTTGACAGCTAGAAGGAAAAGATGAAGACACATCTATTGTGTTTAGGACTAGGCTATTGGTTTATTACAAAGAATGAAAGAACTATAATTGAAGAAGACAGTCTTGAAACAAGTTCTAAAGATGAGGTAGATCTATTCATGTGTAACATACTTGCAAGAGAAGCACTCTTGACAGCACTTACGAAGAATGAATACAGTCAGGTAAAATGTTTTAAGAAATCTAATAAAATTTGGAAATCTTTACACTCTACTTTTGAAGGTGATGAACATGCAAAAAGAGCTAGATTACATAATTAGATATGTGCATTTGAAGATATTATAATGATGGAAAATGAATCTCTTAGAAGCTATATTGGTAGAATGTCAGAAATTGTTGTAGGGATAAAATCTTGTGGAGGATCAAAGATAGAGAATGAAGTGATATGGAAAATTTTGAGGACATTGACTCATGTATTTAAGCAGACAACATAGATGATTGAAAAAGTTATACCTTGTACTACAAACTTTACAAGAGGGACTCTTCTTGGAAGATTGGAAGTAGCAAAGATGAACTTGAGGTTATCAGGAGACTTACCTAGAATGGAGACAACATTCAGTGCTCTTAGTATTCATCCTACTCTGTCAAGAAGTACCAGTGTGAGTGGAGATTATGCTAGCAACAAAAAATCTAGAAATGAAGAAGATAAGAAGATTTAAGAAGGTATTGCCTTGCTTGTGAAAAGAGAACCAGACGGTAAGAAAAATTTTAAATGTTGGACTTGTCAAGAATATGGTCATTTTGCATCTAAATGTCCTAAGAGAGTTAAGAAGTATAGAAATAATTTCAAGCCTAGAAGATCTAAGGAATGTTATTATGCTAATGATGAAGATCTTGAAGCTAGTATAGAAAGAACTTTGAGTGAAAGTGATACTGAGAATAATGATGAAATAGGATTTGTAGCAATTAAAGAAGAAAATTTTGAATCTGATGTTAAAGAAGAAAAAGCATTAGTTTCCCAAGTTGAAAAGAAAGTTGATTGGATTATAGAAAGTGGTTGTTCACATCATATGACTGGAGATGTGAAGACATTCATAAATTATAACAATTATGATGGAGGAGTTGTTAGAGTTGGTAACAATGCACCTTGTTTGATTAAAGGTATAGGATCTATTACTCTTGATGGAAAGACTAATACTGATGATGTTTACTTTGTTGATGGATTGAAACATAATATTTTGAGTGTTGGATAGTTAGTGGTTAAGGGATATCAAGTTTGGTTTACTGAGAAAACTTGTGTGATAAAGGATAAAGATGGAAATCTAATTGGAACTAGATCTAGAACCAGAGGTAATGTATTTCAGTTGAATCCTACTGAGATGACATGCGTGATTACTAAAATTGATGATAGTTGGTTGTGGCATAGAAGGTTTTGTCATATAAAATTTGATAACATTGTGAAAGTGAGTACTACACTTGTAGTAATGGATTTGCCTAAAATTATGAAGCCTACTAAAATGATTTGCAAAGAATGTGTGATGGCTAAGCAGAAGAGAAGTTCATTTCCTAGTAAGAAGTTCACATCGGCAGAGAAGTTGGAGATTGTTCATATAGACTTGAGCGGTCCTACTAGGACTAGAGGATTATATGGAGAAAGGTATTTTATGATTCTTGTTGATGATTTTACAAGAATGATGTGGATTGCATTTCTGAAAGAAAAATATGAAGTATTTGATAAGTTTAAGATCATTAAGAATAAAGTTGAGAATGAATCTGGAATGAAGATTAAATGTTTGAGATCTGATAGAGGTGGAGAATTTACTTCTAGAAAGTTTAACACTTTTTGTGAAGTGAATGGTATTAAGAGATAGTTTTCAGCCCCTAGAACACCTGAACAAAATGGTATTGCAAAAAGAAGAAACAGGTCAGTAACTGAAGTAGCAAGCACTATGTTATTTGAGAATAACATGGCGAAGACATTTTGGATGAAGCAGATGTTGAAGGATATTGGAATTAAATTTTTTGAACCTGTTGTCATACATTGTGACAACACCAGCACAGTCAGTATGTCTAAGAATCCTATATTGCATTCTAAAACTAAGCATATAGAGATCAAGTATCATGTTGTAAGAGAGAAAGTTGCTGAGAAAGAAGTCAGACTAGAGTACATAAGCACAAAGGAATAGATAGAAGACATATTTACAAAGCCTTTTCCTAAGGATACATTTGAGTATCTGAGAGGTATGCTTGGGGTTATGCCCCAGCCTACTTTTCAGTAATGATGCAATTGATTGCATCCATCCAGTTGTATATGAGCTGTATCTTTTTATGGATTGGATGTTGGTACTTCCTCTATGGGGAAGTATGTGTATCTGAGCTGAGTCATGAGGACTCTTATGAATGTATTTTCTAAAATAGTGTCTTTGGACATTGAGTTGTTGTTGACATAGTGATGAAATTTCTTTCATTGATGTCAATGGGGGAGAAGTATACATGAAAAACAATATAGAACATCTGTTGTAGAGAACTTAATAGGATAACGAAGCAAGATTTGATTGATGAAGAAGATTTGAAGAACTTTCAGAGTATCAGTGCAGCAGTATTGGATTTTTGGAACATTGGATGTTTTTCATTTATGTTGCCATCAATGCCAATGGGGGAGATTGTTAGAAATGAATGCTGGATCTTGGCAGTCATTTTGTAGCAGTTGTTGTTGCATTCATGACTATGATTGTCATTGATGTCAACACAGTGATCTTCTGGAGACTAGCAGAGAAGCAGATAGTTTTTTGATTAGCGCACGTGGGATATTGCAGTTGGAGCTATGTGATGTTGAGGTTATACTATTTAATATGTTATATGTCTATAATTAAGAGTGCAGACAGTAATTCATTGATTCATGAAAGTTATGAGCATTTTGGTAAAAGCAGTATTCAGATAGTGTTCCTGAGTAGCGGTTTGTGGAAATCGGATGATATCTCCTAATCGGGATGGAATCTAGTTTTGCACAGTTAAAGGGAAGTTTGAGACACATTGATGGTGATGTGGTTCATAGCGCAAACTTTGAGGTCACACGAGTGAAGAGTTATTGCATTTGGAAGCTGATAGTTTTGTGTAATTTTTATGTAGTGTATGGAAACTTTTATTTTGTAATTATGTGCCGACCCATTTGTAATTATTTGAGTGTGGTATAAAGGAAGGAATGTTTTTCCTTATTGAATATGAGTTGTAATATGAAAGAAGTGTGAGCATGGTTTGGTTGCATGCGAATGTAAGCATGAAGTGAAGAAAAGAGCCTAAGAGGTTGTGAAAGTGAAATTGTGAAGGAAGACATGCGAAGTACATAGATTTGGAATTGAGATCTAGTGTAGCAGTGAGTGCGGTTTGGCACAGTAAGGAGGTAACATATTTCATATTATTCTACTGATTAATATCAAGATTATTTGGATAATGTGTTCAGTGATCTTACCCTGAAGCTGTTTGGGCAGTGGGTCCTTCCATCTTCCATAACTCTTAACAGGGTTAGAATTTTTTAATAGGGATTCAAAATCTCCTAATAGGGATTTATATGTACTGAATGTATTTTAGAAGACCCCTAACAGAGTCCATCCTCTCACAAGGAATATTCATATTAGTGCATCTTTTGTGGGCATCATTCCCACCGGGGTTTACTCTTTAATCAAGAGGTTCCCTAGTCAACATATCTTGTGTTATTGTGTCATTGTGTATGAATATCTTTGTATGGTTAGTAATTACATTTCTTACATGGTTAAATGCTATTGAAGATGTTAAAAGTTATAATTATTTAATAACTGTTTCACCCCCCCCCTCTCAGTTATCTTGGTGGGCTTTACTTTCTGACATGGGCTTGTGCTCTTTTTGATCTAAGGATGTCTGCAGCTTCATAGTTTGAACTACATTAGATAGACTGAGAACTCCTTATTCCTTAGGTTGTGGAGAGTCAACAACTCCGTCATTGACTACTTTCTTATTTTTGTTCCAATATGAGTTCTTTTTATCCTTATTGTTGTTGTTACTTTGTTTGGCCAAAATACATTATTCTTTTAGAACATCCTCGACGTGACATGCAGTTTCTACCATAGTGTCAAAAGAATTAAAGACCATTTTTATAACTTCATATCTTAATTCTAGCACTAGATTGCTCACAATTATATCTATCCTTTCTTCCTCGGGGATGGTCCTAGAATATTTGGATCATAAGCATCTCCACCTTTGTAAAAATGTCACAAAGGGTTCCCCCTGATTTTGTTTTAGCTTGCACAAATCAAGCATGGTGACCGACCTTGATAGATTATATGCAAAGTGTTGCACAAACCTTTGGACAAGTTCCTTGAATGTTTTAACAGTAGGGGTAAGGTTAGTAAACCACTCCATAGCTTGGCCTTTAAGTCTCCTCGGGAATAATATCATAAGGTAGGAGTCCTCATGATGAAATTCAAAGCTCATGATATAGAACTGTCGTACATGGTCATGGGGGTCACCACTACCATCATATTTGTCATATGTGGGGATTTCAACCTTTCTAGGAAAATCTACCATAACCACACTCTTGTCAATGGGATTGGGATTTATGGAGTCCAAGTTGAAGGTATTCTTTGGAGCCATCATTTTCTCCATAGTCTTTTGCATCTACTTAATCACCTCATCAGTTGAAGGGTTTTTCTTCTTGGTCTTTTGGTCCACATCAAAGTTGTATGGGACTTTTGCACCCTTATTGATTAGACTTTCCAAGAACTGATCCTTATTTTGGTCCACATACTTCTCCACATATTGTTGGAAGGATGGTTCTTGTTGCATTGTCATGAAATCAATAGTGTCAAAGTTGACATTACTTCCTCCATGTTGAGAGCCATGACGTGCTCGTTGGGAGGATTGTCTTGAAAGTCTAGGAGGTGTGTGTCTCCTATAATGTGCATGTTGTAAAGTCCTTCCTCTAGGCCTAGGAGATCTTGATGGGGACCTTGAATACTTTTTTCCGTGTGGGGTACCTAAGGGAGTAGATGGTGGGGAGTTGGTCCCACTATTGGTACCCCTATTATTGAGTTGGGTGTTAAGTTGTTGGGCTAGGAGCCTATCTTGTTCTTCTTGTGTGGCTCTCCTCTCTATATCCATCAAGGCTGATTGTTACTCCTCTAAGTGTCTAAACTTCTCCTCTTTAGCATCTTGCTCATCCAAAAAGGCTTGTTTCTCTCATTCAATACTTTTAAGCCTTTGATTTACATATCTTGAACTTGTTCTAAGTAGAGAGTCGGGTCTTGAATATTTGTACCAATCATTAGAATGCACTGCGTTGACATGAGCTTCACTAGATGCATTGTTTTGGTCTTCATGTTGTGACCATACATCTTGGTGTGCTTGCGCATAATGTCTCTTAGCTCATTGGTGAGCATCTAGATATCATGAGTTGATAGGGGGTGAGTCAGGTTGATTATCATAAGAAGACCCACCATACATCATATTACCCCTATGTCATTGGTAAATTTCATCAAGGGTTTGATCCATTGCTTCTTTTTGTTGTTTAGTCAATGTATAACTCATATCCATATTTGATTGTGAAAGTGCCAAAGAGGTACCCAACTTACTAGGGTCAAAGCAAACTTCAGAGTCACTCTTAGGGGATTGATCGAAAATGGGCTCTTTTCCCTTTCGCTGTTGACGAGTCTTAACTAAGGGTAACTGATTAAAGACAACTTGGGGTCATTTCCCTTGATTCAATTGGTACCTTGTTGTAACTGACATGAATGAAAAGGATTCTTGATGATAAGGTGACCTCTCAAAGTGTCAACACCAAACTAGGATAATCAAAGTTCTCTAATGTCCAAAAAAAGAGATGGTAAGATAGAAATTGTAAAAGGCGTTACCAACACTGTCAAAGAGGTGCTTAAATCAAAGGATCAATATCCTTGGACGTTTGAACCAGGAGGATGGACTTAGCCAAATTGTATAATTAAAATTGAATTTGAATGGAAATGATTTAGACAAAAAGAGTACTAAAATTCTCCAAGAATGTTACTAACAACTCTAGAGATGTACTTTCTCAATAGGAATAATCTTCTAACTTGACAATTCTTCCTGAGGTGACTTGGTAAATCAAATGACACTACCCCTAGAGGGATAAAAATAGAAATTCAGAGTAAAGACAGGCTTCCAATGGCAAGATAAGTTACCTACCTAAAGACCTAGCCAACTAAAAGCAACTACGAAATGACTGAAACCAGGTGTACAACAAAAAATTTTGAGGTGACACTTTCTAGGCTAACCAGGTGATACTTCTTACTAAGGTGATACTTCACCTTTCACCAGGCAATAGACCTCACAATAGCTAGGTGATAGACTCCAAGCAGGTCGGGCAATAGTCCAGTAGGAACAAACTATCATGTGATATTTCTTCTCAAAGCAGGCGATATTGTTGCTAGTTTGTACAACACTTGACCAAAATTATGTGAAATGTGCATTTCCAGGTCTGTTTGATCAAAATTTTTAGTCTGAGGGTTGATATTTTTTATCTCAATCACAATATCAGCAGAAATTCGACAAGTTTGCAAATAGTAAGGGGTCAAACATGTCTTAAAACACTTGAAAGAAGGGCAAAAGCAACCTTGCCAAGACAAACACTTGTGATATCAAAATAGAAAAACACCCTATGAATACTACTGATTGTTTGAATGTTCAAGAATGTTAACACTAGTATTACACAATTGAAGACACTTCAAGAAATATCTATCCTAGAAAGTCAAGGCTCATTACTTATCAATTTGGCCCATAACTTGATGTCCCCTCACCTCACACAAAGTGGTTACCCACAATAGATGTTGGCTTTGTCATGGAAGTGTCAATGACACAACCAAAGGAACACATATGGTGAGTATCTTGAGGTGATCCAGGTTAGTCCACTTGGATCAATCCTTGCACCAAGAAGCTAAGCGGCTAAAATAAGGTGGCCTCTATCTAATGGTTCTTAATTAGGGCTTCTATTCACAACACCCCTCTTTCTCCTCATAAAGGAATAGGACCTCGCGGCCTCAAGAGTACCTTAAGCATTCTTGCTCAATGTTTTCCCAATCGTCGCAATCCCATGAGCTACTCACATCAAGCGAAGACAAGTGTTATGTCTACCAAGCTTTTGTGTCCTCGATAGCCTTAAGTTTATAGTGGGTCAGAATAGAGCTCGGTATTAGCTTATCCCCACTTGGGTCATTCCTCTTGATTACTCAAGAGCAGGCCCGCTAAAGGATTCTAACAACTAAACAAAAAATGGATCAACTTATGAGGTTCAAGGTTTTTGTTTCACCACAAGGGTGAAGAGCATAGTCCCCTATCTCAAAGCTTTTCCCAAACAAGATTTTCTGGTTCACCACAAGGGTGAAGAGCATACTTCTACCACCTCAAAATCTCTTCCACAAGATATTAATGTTCCTAAGAAAAAGAAACAACTAGTAATTGCCACACTTGAAATGAAAATTAAAAAAAGCACACTTTTTTTTGTTTGTATTTTTATGCTTTTTGGGCAGCCCTACAAAAACCGTTAGTAGCCCTTTAGCATGCAATTTTTGCAAATTTCTCAAGCAAATGTACCTACAACCACAGCTTGTTAGGCCCACAAGGTTAGAAAAAATCCCAAAATCCAAATGAAATATCAAGATTCTAAGTGAAATATGCAAGTTAATTCTATCTAATTGCAGTAAATAAAAATAGCAAACTGATTAAGCCTAGATTCGGCCAAATAATCTCAAGAAAAGGATCACTACCGGGTATAGGTGGCAGACTGCAGATACTAGAATTATCGCATGATACTTTTCAGTATACTGGGGCGATAATATTAGTTTGCGCAATACATCTCCCTATACCAGGCGATACTTCACCCGAGACTAGGCGATAATTCCAACAAGTGAAGTATTACGCGTGTGTACAGAGAACTATCGTACAATATTCCTGCAAGTATCACATGATACTCTAGGACACAAAACTAGAGACCATGAATTAAGCTCAAAAATTACCAAAAACTTGACGAAAAATGCAAAACTAAAGGACAAAGCTAATCTACTCTGCCCCACGGTGGGTGCCACCACGGTGGGTGCCAGAAATGTACACACAAAAGTAGTGCACTTCTCTAAGTCATTACATCAAAGGAAATCCATGAAAGGGAAACCTTCAATAGCGACCTAGAGCTCTCTATATATGGAGTTGCAAGATTGTAAAATTGCTCTCAGCTAGAGCTAATAAACTTATGACCTTGCTAGTCAACCACACAATGAGAGATTCCAAAATTGAAGACAAGGGCAAGAGTGCCAATATCCCCAAAGAATCAAATGGAAATGCAATGCATGTAAGCTAAGAATGAGGATGCAAGCTAGTCTATGAAAATGAAAGTGAAAACTAGGCTATGAAAGGAAAGTACAAGTCTTACAATCCCTCCTATTTAAACTATGTGAGATTAATCTATAGCATAAAGAAAGTCTATACTAAGAATGCCATGATTATGCAACTATGAAAGCAAGAAAGCAAGATAAATGAAATGCAACAACAATGTCTTCAAAGCTTGAATGCAGGAATGTCTTCAAAGAGCTCCAAATGACATAGAAACCTTGCAGCATAACATTAGCATAAAACAGATGGATCCTAAAATGAGGAAGAGAGCTCTCCTTTTATAAGAAATGAAAAGGAATGGACCATGGAGATTAAGAGGCAAAAGACTTAATCAAGGGTTGAGCTTCAAAGAGGAGCAATCCATGTGCACAGATATCCTCCAATGGAAAGATAAGAGTTGACTTTTGTGTCCATATGAGACAAAAAGTGCTTTTTCCCTTTTTATAAAATAAGAATAATGTTTTATTTGTGCAACTTAGGATAAGAGGAAAAGTGGGGGGCTTTTTTATTTAATAAAAGGGGAGGAAATATTCCTTTAAATAAATAAAGACTTTAGGATAAAATGGTTAACCCAAGGCAAATAATTGAAAATGATAAAATAGGATTTGATCAAGGAAATTGATATAATTGAAAAATGTTAATTTTTGAAAATATTGATTCAGGGATTTGATAAATTGCAAGAATGGGGCCCAAAGTCTAGGTGACCATTTTAGGGTGCATACAATGGGGACTCCCTAGGGGTCTTAACATGTGATATGGCATACTAGGACCCCTAGGGAGTCCCCATGACCCCTTTTGACACTTTTGAATGCTCAAGTGTGTCCGAAGGGGTCCTAAGACCCCTTAAGACACACTTGAGTGTTCCAATGTGTCAAAAGGGGTCATGGAGATTCCCTAGGTGTCCTAACATGTGATAAGGCATACTAGGACCCCTAGGGAGTCCCCAAGACCCCTTTTGACACTTTTGAATGCTCAAGTGTGTCCAAAGGGGTCCTAAGACCCCTTAAGACACACTTGAGCATTCCAATGTGACAAAAGGGGTCATGGGGACTCCCTAGGGGTCCTAACATGTGATAAGGCATACTAGGACCCCTAGGGAGTCCCCATGACCCCTTTTGACACATTTGAATGCTCACGTTTGTCTTAAGGGGTCTTAGGACCTCTTATAGACCACTTAAGACACACTTGAGCATTCAAATGTGTCAAAGGGGGTCATGGGAACTCCCTAGGCATCCTAACATGTGATAAGGCATACTAGGACCCCTAGGGAGTCCCCATGACCCCTTTTGACACATTTGAATGCTCAAGTGTGTTCGAAGGGGTCCTAAGACCCCTTAAGACACACTTGATCATTCTAATGTGTCAAAAAGGGTCATGGGGACTTCCTAAGGGTCCTAATGCATGATAAGATGTACTAGGACCCCTAGGGAGTCCCCATGACCCCTTTTGACATATTTGAAAGCTCAAGTGTGTCCGAAGGGGTCCTAGGACCCCTTAAGACACACTTGAGCATTCCAATGTGTCAAAAGGGGTCATGGGGACTTCCTAGGGGTCCTAATGCATAATAAGGTGTACTAGGACACCTAGGGAGTCCCCATGACCCCTTTTGACACATTTGAATGCTCAAGTGTGTCCGAAGGGATCCTAGGACCCCTTAAGACACACTTGAGCATTCCAATGTTTCAAAAGGGGTCATTCAAGATTCTTTAATGCTTCTAGTGAATCCAAATTTAGTTCTTATAAAGATGAGATGTTAGTGAATGACTTATTGGTAATACTACTCTTCCATGAGATCTAGATTTCAATCCTTTTATGGATCTACAAGCTCAATCGTGAGCCCACAGGATTGGTCAAGAGAAAAATGTGATTGTATATCAACTGATTACAAAATGTTCAATTGAGGAGAAAATATTGCAACGATCAAGAAGAAAATTGGCTATGGAAAATCTAGTTATGAATTCTTTTAAGAATGAAACTATTAAGGAATTGCATGAATCACAAACCATGAAAATAACCTTCTGCAACAAAGAACATTCAAGCTATAGAATTTATTAACTCTAAATTTAAATGTCTTATCAGCATTCTTAAATGTCTTATTAACTCTAAGATAAACCAAATTTATCAAATTCTTGCAATCCAGAGCTTCTCTCCGAGCGCAAAATGACAATCCATGGAGCCAAAATTATGATGAAAATTAAATTCTTTGAGTAAGTCATTTAGAAATGCACAGAATACTATAACACATGATGATTTATAGAGAATTTATGATGGACTATGTTGCGCAAAAGCCCGCAATCCCTGCCATATCTCAGAGTACTGATGAGATGCAATGGCGAAAGTCTGAGACAGAGGTAGCACCGACATTGAAGGGGTAAGAGATTCTTCATAATATTGGGGCAGCGCCATAAAAAAAAAAGGGTTTCCTCATAATGTCGCGCTGCCGCTGATCTCTTCTCTAAATTTATTAATGCAATTAGTTCTACGAAACTTGCATAATTTCCAGTACAGCTGCTCATTTTACCAAACCCTTCCCTACTCTTCATAATCTTCGATCGGTTCAAAGATCCATTTGGTTGTTCTTGTTTAACCTCCCAATGACTTTGTTGAGCTACCAGATTATCAATAGGCATCGTACAATTGTCCGGTTCAACCATAATCTATTTTGAGAACCTTTGCAATTTAGCGTTCCAGTGGAAAAAGCAGGGAAAGATACCATTTCACAGCCACAGGCGGTGAAATTAGAGTGATTCTCTTGCCCTCTTCTTCTGTAATCCACCTCTAGTGAACTATTCTTCAAAGCCTCCATTCCTGTGTAGCTAGGGTTTACGCACCTGTAAAAGGCATAACTATGCCCCTGTAGGGACTTATGCTCGTGCTCAGAATCATATTATTTTCATGCATTCCCTAACATTTAATACAAAGATTTAGCTAGCCACTTTTAAAGACCTAGAATCTAAATGAAAAAAAATAGGCCAAAAATACATACCGCATTTTTGTATGTAGTACAATCAACTTCAACAATCCAATCAGCTTCCTCTGCTAAGGCACGAAGAACTTCATTAATGTCTGCTCTGGGAGGAAGATTATAATTTCCATATTTTTGCAAGCCCTAAAATTTTTTTATCGTTATTGCTCTCCGCCTCTTCTCTCTCAATTTAGTCATCTCCCTCTTCGCTGCACTCAGCTTAGCCATCCTTACCTATTCTTTAATAGAGATTCTCCAAAATTTGTATACAAAGACATCCTATAGGAAAAAATGAAAAGTTTCCCAGAGAATATCCACAATTCGTATACAAAAGCATCATACAGGAAAAATGACAAAAAATTAATAGCTAAAAGGTAAAATTTATCATTAACACCAGTAGTACCAAGGTCATACCCATTGTCAAATCCTGGCCTATGACGTGCAAAAGGAGCAAAGCAAGTAAAATGAAAGGGAAGTATGGATCAAATAGCGATGGTGCATCAAATCAGATCAATATCATAATAAATGTAGAAAATACTATTACGGACAAAAATATTTGCGTATTAATGGGAAAGAGTGGGAAGAGCTTCTTGGACCCATGATAGAAGTTATAGATAAGGAGGAAGAGCTAGGAAGGGGAAAGCAACAAAGGAAAGAAGTAAGATATGCGTGTGAGCCTATGTCAGATGATGATGATGAGTACTCACCATCTGGTAGTAGCTCAAGTAGTGATAGAAGCTCTTTAGTGCACATGTACACTGACACAAAAAATTCAGATAGAGAAGTAACAAGTGCTATGGAATTATCCACAGAGCAATGTGAAATGAAGCCTCAAATTGGTTCATTAGCAGGCAAAGAATTTGGTCATGCACTTCATTCTAGCACCACAAATATTTCTATTAGAAATGCCTATTCATCAATGGCCTTGAATTTATAGGACTTGGGAAACTAGGTTACTCATGTTGGGCAATATCCCTCAAATGTAAGTTCATTGCCACCTTTGGCAAGGTAGTCTCACTCCTCATTTTACAACAAAGGGCAGCCATCTATGGTCCAAGGTTTTAATTCAGCTGACAAATGGAGAGCTTCTCAAGGTACTGATCTCTTTCATAGAGAAGTTTCTGATTCATCTCAAGGTTCTCGTTCAGGTGACCAACTCCTTTGAGTTCCACAAATAGACCCATTGATTTCCCAAATTGGTAAAAGGGTAGATGCAATTTTTGAAGGAGTATCCCAATTGAAGAGAAATGGAAATTCCTGTGAGCATAAAGTTATTGTAGATCCAATGGGTGTATCTTCTCCACTAACAAATATAACTATATTTCCAGAGACTTGAGTTTAAATGGAGACTGTTTGTTCCCAAACATGCCCCAGTCGAGCAGATGAACTAGATGTTGCTTGAGTAAAGAAGATAGTGGTTTATTGAAGCATCTGCATTATCCCACTTGCTATAAGTTACTACTTTTTGAGTAGCTAGCCAGCTACTTCTATGCAGGATTCCTGTAATATATAATGTCCTCATGCAAGTACATGCTAGTTTTTGTAAACATTTTCAGTTCTAAAGTGTTAGTGAGCAATATCAAATAAAAGGTTCTTACATGTGTTATTTAGACACATATTAATAAATTAGGAAACCAATTTTCTCCCATTACATGGAAGAAATGCTTAGATTCACTTTGTTGGTATCAATAGGCAGCAAGATGAGGGAAGAAATATATTTTTGAAGAGGAAGTACAAATGTTACTGTCCAAAACCATTTGGAGAGTAATATTCTTCTCCTAATTGTAATAAGAAACTCAAAATACGGAAGACACCAAATAGTTGGGGCATTTATTTCCTATGATCTATGTCAATTTCAGTTCAATTCCTAAGGATGATATTCTCAATGTGTAAAAATAAACTGATGTGTTATTTTAAAATGGTGTTGATTGAAATTTATGAGCATATGTCAAATATCCATTTTTTCTAGAATTTGAAATAGAACTAGTGGCAATATAATCAAATTTGTGAATTTCACATCCAATCATTGGATGCTAATCAAAAGTACAACATAGTAATATAAATTTGAGCCGATAAACAATCTTAGTCTTATTTCAAACCTACTCCTGTGTATGTGGGTTCTTGGAGGTATCTACTAAACAATGTGTGGATCTCTAATGTCCCTATCTAGGACCTTACTCACTTTGCTTAAAACTCCTAATTAGAATTTGGATTTCTAATGCCTGTTGTGATATTATTTAAGTTTTCCTTGCTCCTTACTGATTAATATTGTAATGAATTGGTTATCCTTTCCCTTCTCCCTCTCTCCTACTCTCTCCCCTTCCCATTCCCCCCCCCCCTCTCTCTCTCTCTCTCTCTCTCTCTCTCCCCCTTCCCCTTCTCTCTATCTCTCCTACTCTCTCCCCTTCCCCTTCTCTCTCTTAACTACTCTCTCTCTCTCTCTCTCATCACCCTCTCTCTCTGTCTTGAGCTATCTCTCTCTCTCTCACCTTCTCACTCTCTCTCTTCCTCAATGGCCGCCCATGAATTTTTTAAATGGCTAACTAATTTCCTTTGCTTCTTTCAATGGCCATCCATGATTTTTTTGCAATCTTCCAACCTTTCGTACATAGTCGTAAAATACATATTAATATATTATACATATAAAATAATATATAATATAATGCAACATTTAATATTAATATATATTAAATAATATTTAATGTAAAATGTATATTATAGAATATTTAATATATCTAATATATAGTTTTTTATATATAATATATCATATGAAGGATGGAGAAATGGGAGGGAGAAAGTGGAGGGAAGGGAAAGTGAAAATTCAAAATTCTACCATCATGTTTGGGTACCCGAAAAATATCGGGTACCCGATTAGGCTCGGTATTGCTTCGTGCACCAAACCTACATGGTCAACTATTGAAATGTCTCAAATATGTGTTTTTCCCCTATTTCTCTAAGTTCCAGACTTCGACAATGTAGCTGACGACTTTTTTTTCACCTGAATTTGATAAAATGAAAATGGTATCTTAAGGAGATTATCAGCTTTCTATCGATATAATTGCTGTCAAAATTTGAATTCGATAAGTAATTATTAGTTATATTCTAATTGAGCTACCTCTAAAGTGTTGATTTATATACTGATTGAAAAATGACTATAACTTTCAGACAGTATAACATTTTTGAAATCTATGCTTTGCCTACTATAAGGAAAAAAAACTAATTGAATTTTGTAAAGTTTTGAATGAGTTAAGGTGGTCAGACACGGGAGTTTTTATGTTTTGAAAACGTTGTAGCAGAAAATTCATAATTAATTATTTTTTTGGAATAAAATTACAAAAAAATATGCATCACATCTGAGCATGAGTCTACTACTTATATATTAAATCTTATAAAAAAATATTATCATTTGATCATGATTAAGGTGGTCAGACATACACCTACTTCTTATTTTTTTCCTGAAATTTTTGTACTACTGTATTGAAATCTATACTTTTCACCAATTATAATTTTATTTTTTTTAGAAAAGGCCTAGTAGATTGGAAACTACATTCAATTTCCTACAGATTCTATTCTTACAACTTTTTGGTATAGGTTGATAGCTAGTTCAAATTTTCATGTCAAGTTGACTAACCCTGATTTGTTGATTTTTCATTGCCACTTTTGGGCATAGTTTGGCCCCTCATGATCTTGCACATACCCTGATATTTTATTATTTAGAAAATACTTCTTTTTAATTTGACTTATTTTCTATTAATTTGACTTATTTTTTAATTTTCTTATTCTTACTATAAATGTAATATAATATGTTCTACTATATGTGCCTAGTTCAAATATATGATCTACCTATGTACATTAAAATTATTTCTATTTTCTTATTCTTATTATAAATGTAATATAATATGTTCTACTATATGTGCCTAATTCAAATATATGATCTACCTACACATTAAAAATAATAAAAAGAAAAAAAGAAAAAGTGAAGTTCAATTTCATAGGGTAACAAAAAGACCTAGGTCGGAAGGTAAAAATGGTGATGCTCGTGCCTAAATATTGGTAGTTGAAGAAGCAGGTTACAAAGATCCGAAATATTTATTAAAAAAAAATTATTTGCAATATGCAATTATGTGAAGAACTGGGTGAAGACAAATCTGTTTATGTTGTACGTGTCGTGCAAACCCTAAACATATAGAATATTTCACTGTGAGTTGACAACTGGCACAGATGTTGATGTTGTGTACCATGAATGACCTAACCCTAACACTAACTTTTAATATATATTAAATATGATAAAATTCGCTGTAGCATCTTTTTCAATAGATAACCATCAATTTTGTCTGTATGACAGGTACTTGATTACGCTGTGGTGCAACACTTTAATCTTGATTTCGCAGGGTGTTATTTCACCAGTTCATGTTCAATTTTTTGGAGTTTATTGGTCGAATTTGTGGAGTAAACTGTTGGAAAAGTGATGTTTGTTTAAGGAATGTCATAGAAAGTTGGTCTGGTTTCCATTCCCCTAACCCTAACTTCAACTTCAAATGTAAAGCCTAAAATATGTCTAGAGATAAAATAAAATCGGCTGCAGAATATTTTTTTAACAAAAATTCATCAATTTTGCCTACACAACAATTACGCTGCATTGCAAAAGCTTCATCTTAAATTCACATTCGACTTTTAGGATTTTACTATTTGAAAGGTGAAGATTATTTAAGGATTTTTGTTGAGAGTTCTGAGTTGTTTCCATTCAAGATTTAGAATTTCCTTTCAATAGCGTTTGCTTTAGTTTTGAAACCAAATCACCAAATTTTGATTGAACAAGTCTCAACAACAACTACTAACTCTCAACAACAAGATTGTGCGGATTTTCATTCAATATAGTTGCATTGTTCACAGTAAATTGAGTAAAATTTTAGGTTGAATGATATGTTTGGGCTCTAAATCTCATTATTGAGGAAATGTTAAACTCCTCAAATTAGTTGACGCCACAATAAAATTAGATTTAATCATGTCACTTATGAATACACCCAAATATTCATCACACTATATAGTAGATAATTAACAAGATAAATACATCCGAACATTCAGCACACTACAGTAGAGAATTAACAAGATAAATACATCCGAACATTCATCACACTATACAGTAGATAATTAATAAAATAAATATAGATCTATAACCACTCTCATTTTTTTGAAAATCTTGGCCCTGATACCATTATCTAAGGTGTTAGACATCCCACCCTCAGATTCTCTTTGATAGGCATCCGCTGCCGGATCCGGGCCGCCTCAAGATTAAAGCTCAAGAAAAACAATATTGCTATCATAATACGCGTTAGAATGCAATAGATTACCTTGTCAAGTGCAGGATGCAAATAGTTGCAGCCAGGTGTGTTGGGAGAGCGGGAGCCGAGGCACAAGGAGACAATCACAGATGACCTACACAGTCATGGTAAGTTCAATGAAGTATTAACACATCCTCTCTATATAGAGAGTGATTATACGACACTGGGAAGCTGTGAGGAACGAGCACTGCAATGCCTCCTTTATATAGAAAGTGTGTTTACTTGAGGCACTAGTTAATAGAGATGGAGAGCTATATCGTGTTCACATGCATGCTAAGTTAAATTGGAAAGTTTCCACGTGATTGATCTTCCTGATGGGATTTTACCATGATGGTACCAGAGGTAATAACATGTGCGACAGAATAAATGTTGGCTGTTGTGGATGGAGTGGACCGCATTTTGAATACTGCCATGACGGATGAACAGAATTTTCAATTTCCCGATGCCATTTTATTTTGCCCGACGTAAGACTGTAAGAAAGTCTGAACAATCCGGCGGGTGTTCTTCCAGGAGAAAGCCTATCGGCTAATTAGTAAGTTGTTTGTAGGACTTCAAAGACTTGGATACACCGTTGCCTTGTTTCATATTCTAGGCTCTCGAGAAGATATAGATGTAAATAGGGAAGTAAGAGGATCTTCTATACCATTAATATAAATTCTAGTTTATGTTTTCTATCTCTATGCTTTGAATGATATGAGAACATATGGTGACATTTGGTTCAATATGGTCCTATCTATATAGCTAAAACCTTGTACAATGTGTTGGTGTTTGGTACAACCATGGTCCTACCTATATAGAATGTTAATAGTCTTCTTTGGTGTGATGATGTCCTCAACAACCTTTGATAGAAATATGTAATCTATTATTTATGACTTGAATGGATGCTTATGGGACATTGTTGGATCTATCTTAATCAGATTTATGGGTTGATTCAACAAAATTTTATAAGAAAAAATATTTAATTTGTATGTAAAATATCACAAGAAATTAATCTATTAAGCATAATTAAAGACATTTTATTTCCTCACATTTAATAGAAAGAAATGAAATCCTTCAATCTAAGTAAATTTTAGTAGCATAATAACATGTAAATTAATACTTGCAAAATAAGAATAGTGAGGAATAGATAGAAGAGAAGAGACGTCAATATATGCGAGGAAAATCTTTTCAAGTTAAAAAATTGATGTTCCAAAGTACCAAACTAATATATTAATTAACAATAATAAACGGTGTTATAATATACTTATAAGAAACTATTATAGCGATTTGCATATTTATCCTCTAGAAGAAGTTTGATAGCATAACTCTATGAAGAAAACTCTTTAAATCTCTTATAATAGTACTATCCTCTAGCTCTAATATATAGGAAAAAACATGCAAGAAACCATAATGGTTTTAGAAAACTATTACCTATAATGATGAGCTAAGTGATTAAAAAGAGAAAATGCTACATGACATGTGTAGAGGCTTGTATAGTATTAAAATTTACGAGGTCTCTTACATGATATGTTAAATATTTCAAAAATGGTATTTGTTCCTATAATGTCATGAATTATATACATTAGCACTCTCACACTAGGTATGGACCTATTTGGTGGTCATGCCTAATTGTGCTTAGTTTAGGAACTCTTTCTATAAAATTGGTGTATTACCCTACTCACAACTTTTTTGTGGCTTGTTTTCCTACAACTAGGGTGTTGGACACATGTTTCAAGGAAATTAGAGATCAACTTTCAAAGAATGAAATTTGACTTTGCAAATAAGATAAATTTACTATTTTTTATCAGCCTTTCCCAAAAATTAAATTAAAAAAAGTATAGGTTACATTTAAATACAACTCCCTGTCTTATTTCAAACTCTAAGGAATGAAGAATGCTCTCAAGCACATCCAATCAAGCGATTCAAGTCTAGATCTAGATTCAAGAAGAAAAAGAATTCAAGCATACAAATTTCTTATAACAATCATGATAAACTAAATTGTGTTTATCCATGGTGAAAGCATTCCCTAATATATTGTAGGACTTCACCCCATCATATCAAGCCTTGTGTGATATTTCATGTCAAGGCTTTCATAGTTGAGGTAATATTTGTCAATTCAATAATTCCATGATTATTTAACCTTTTTCCTAGTCAGGATATGTGCTCTTTTTCATCATCATAGTTTTTGTGAAGGTGAGAACACCAAAATGGGCTTTGACTTAAGTAGGACCCTATAGAGCACAATATTTCTTCCCCACTTTTTGTGTGCGGGTTCAAATTCGACAACAAAAGTGGCATATGAACTCAAGTAAAATTGTTACAGGCTACAAAATATTTTGAGTTGATGAAGAACCTTTGACTAATTCAATGGGTGCCCTTGTCTTTCTATTCTCAATTAAATTTCTTGGAGAATTTTTTTTAGAACCTCCTAACTGCATTCTTTCTCACCTTTGTCAACTTTAGACACCTCCAAACAAGGGCACCTAACACTTGTGTTTGACACTTTGTACTCTAGATTTTAGATCTAGGTTTCTCTTTGTATCTCTATTACAAATATGGATTAATACTTATCTATTATTCTTTGTATAATTGATTGTTTACATGTTGCAATCAATTATTTTCCTATCATTAACCGTAGATCTCATAAGAAAACTTCACAATCTTGATTCCATTGCAAGAAAGAAACATGATCTCAATGTTCAACTCTCATATTAGGACTGTAGTTGAACCTATTTATGTTCTAATATTATCCAAGAGAAACTTTAGATTTTATTTTATATTCATAGACCTAGGGTCTCATTTTCTTACTTATCAATACCATGTCTAGGGACCTTATAGAACTAGAAAAAGCCCTTTATATCATAAGAATAAAGGATGGGTTGGTTAACTAATAGTTTAACTAATACTAGCTAAACCATGTTATTACTTAGGAGATAATATCTAGAATGGAATAAATAGATTGATAAATATTGTTTAAAATTGTTGATTTACTTGAGGATAAGAAGAAGAAAAAGTTAGGGAAATACAAGAGGGTGCCATGGCCTAAGTATGATTTACAATCGGTAATATATTTAAAATATATATTTTATCATTAATAAGGTATGGTTTTTTATCAAAATTTTAAATCAAACCCAGTGAACCATCATCAAGAAGAGGAATGTGAAAATTGTGAGTTGTAAGGTAGTGGGATGTGCAAGCATAGTGGGCCATAATGAATAGTATGAAAACTTAGTGACTATGAAAAATAAGTGGATATAAAAGTAAGTAGTTGTCGAGGTTTAGTCTTTTAAAAAAAAAAATTATATTTTTAAATAGATAAAAAGGTTGGGATGATATATTATCATTGAGTGAGCCCAGTACCTCGAACTAGCTAATAATCTACTAGTAGTTATTCGTGGCTACAGTGAGATGTGAAAATAAAGGATATATTATCAATAAGATCTTATCCATGATTAAAGGATAAATGTTTCATATGACTACAGTCACTATTTTAAAGTTAGTTAGAACATGTGAAATTTGTGAATATAAAGATTGATATCTAAATATAAATTTAGTGACCTTTTGTGAGCACCTTTTTTATAATGTACTCAATCAATAAATGTGACCTAGGGACCAATAAATATTCTATAAGTGCTATAAGAATTGATTAAAAAACCAATCAAAAGAGTTAATAGAATGGTCAAGCATTGAATAGAACTAATCCCATATGACTTATTTCAATAATTAGGTAGTAGCTAGTTCTAAAACATGAACTCATTACATAGTTTTGTAAAAGAAAATTCATATATTTTTGGACCATCATGTATAGTGTGTGTGTACAACCACACAAAAATACATACATATATAGTAGCAGTAATTAAGGGAGAATAATTTGAATATTTTACGAAGTCAAAAGTTATGAGTTTAGAAGGGTAGCAAGGTTCTATAGTGCCTAATGGAAAGTCCAAAGGATAAGGTACATGAAGGGGGAAATGTGTTTAATTATTAATTGATTTCCACACCATTCTAAAAGATAAATAATTAATTACTGTAGAATTTTCAATATTGGTATCGATATTTATTTTAGGTGACATACACCACTAGGAATAAACACATTGGTTAAAAATTTCTTACCAATTATGTTGGATTAGGGGGTGAAAATACAAAGTTGTGTCACACATTAAGCCAATTTATTAGTACTAGAGTGAACTTAAGTATTTCTAACCAAAAATTAATTTTGGTCAAACATTTAGTTTAATCAGATTGATTCTAGCTAAGTTAGATATGTGCCTCAAATTTTTTAATTGAAAGTGTTTACTACATATATAATACCACTTTGAGTCTAATAACAAAACAATTAAAATTATTTTTCAAAAACCCTACTCTTATAAATGATATTTTTGAAAAAATATAAAAATACCATTTTGTACATCTATAAGTGATATTTTCTAAAAATATATCTTTTAATATTTTAATTAAATTTTATATTCAATATTTTAGTTTTACTTAAATAAGGTCATCAACAAAAAAATATAATACTGATTATCTTGTAATGGAAAAAAGCTAAATTTAAAAAAAATAAAAATAAAAAAATGAAATACATTTCAAGATGATATAATTAATTTCTATTTGGAAAAAATAGTTTAGACAAAACCTGATGCCAAATACAAGGGGCTATATTTGAGTATACGAGAATTTTCAATTTTATTTTAAAATATATATTATAAAAATAATGAAAATATATATCATTGTGCTAAATTTTCAAGTTATTTGTACACACTAAAAAATTGAATAATTTTTTTTAAAAACAAAAAACTATATGAAGAGTGACACTTGATGTAAATTCAATTTGAGCATTTTATTAACAACTAAATTTTACTATTTATCTTATAAAAATATATATTCAAATAATTTATTTTAAGTTAAAAAAATTACAAACATGAAATATATATAAAAATATAAACATTTTATTACTTTACATCATTTCAAAATCCTAAACATATATGCCACTTTTGGTAATTCAATTTAAAAACATGACACAACATTTGCCCATTTTCTTTAGGGCCCGTTTGTTTGGTGGAATTAGATTGGAATTGGGATTGTCAAATCTCAAATTGACATTTTCGATGTTTGTGTTCAAAACATGAAACTGGAATAGGGATATGTTAATTCCCATCTACCCCCAAACCCAGCATTTGAATCTTCCATCTAAATAGGTGGAATTGGAAAATTAATTCCAATTCCACTTAAATGGGAATTGGGGTTAAAGCAAAAAAATTAATATTTTGAAATCCATATGCAAACAATATTTTCCATCTTCTCATTATGAATTCCAGTTGAGTTCGAAGTGAACCAAACTGTTCTAGCTATATTCCGAAAACTATTTTCTATATTTAAAACTTTCAGAATTGTCAAATATTGAAATTTGACAATTCCAACGTTATTTAATTTAGGCAACCAAACAGACCCTTTAAGTGTGACACAACTTTGTACTTTTACCCTAAGATTCTTCACTATCTTCAAGAAAAGTTGTTAAGAATAGATTGAATCATATTACATGATGTGAATAAGGCATCAAATGAATTTAAGAAAGTAAAAGACTTCAACTAAAGGCACCATGACATTGGATATGTTATCTCCCAACATTGTTTTTAGTCTCCATGGTGCAAATCTAATTCATGCAGTGAAAGAATGATAAGTAGCAGCCTCATGGGTAAGAGAAGGTAAGAGTTAATTGTAATTGTATTTGAATTATAAGAGAACCATCAATATCTCATTTTTGTTCTATTTTTCAGAATAACTCTTGATTAATTGAAAAGAGATATTTTTTAATTATTATCATACTTCTGTGGTTGTGAATCAGATTGAGAGCAGATCATATCCCGTCTTATCCATTTCCCATCCCATCTCAATCAATCTCGCAATCATGAAAAAAATTTCCTTTTACATGATACTATTTTTGCCATGTCTCCATGTTTGCAAGCTTCCCATTCTCTCTATCATGTTTTTGTTTTCTGAGACCGCTGCTTTGTTTGATATCCGTTGAATGAGTAATCAACTCTCCATAATTGACCACGTTCTTCCAACAAATTAAATCATATCCAAGTTTTAACCATAAGTTTTTCTTACCATCATTTCCATCCAAGTTTCACACTGTTAAAGTGTGTACATCTCATTTGTAGTAAAGTAAGGTGTCTCTTATAAAAAGTACCTATATTACTAAAAGTCATATGTAGATTCAAAAATGGATTGCTTTGTGTCAAGGACTATAAAGGCATCTTTCCTTTTCATTTTTAGTTTAATTTTCAATATAACCAAGGGAGAGAGGCCCAATTACTATTCATGTTTGAATAGTTATTTATTAAATTACATTAACTAAAAGTCTAAAAAATATCTAGTGGGTTGATAGCTGCCCATAGGCATACCAATAATTAGAAAAAAAATTATAATCTAATTGTACCACTTTATTAGCATTAATAGAACACAACTAATAGGATATTTATGTATAAGTATTGCATCAATTGTATAAATTTTGTAGTCCTCAAAGTGAATCCATTTAATAAGCAATAAATAAATAAATAAATATCACACGTCGACTTGCAATGACTACTTTTTAACCCTTGCGTACATAAAAAAATTCATTATATTTGTCCTGACCATCTAGAAGCCAAAACAATAGCTATAAGCACCTTATAATGACTATTAGCACACTTCCCTAGATGTAAGAAAATAAATGTAGTAGTATAATTTGTTTATTTTATTTCATTTAGATTAAGATTGTTATTAAAAATAAATATATGGAAATGAGAGAAAGGAGATATGTTTATTTTTAGTGGGTAAAGATGCAAAGAAATAAAATAGGAGGATGTTCTACACCAATGAATATAAATTTTGATTTATTTATTCTCACTATTTGTCTTAAAGGGACAAAATAATATATGATAACACTGTTAGATTCTATGAGAAGAAATAACCAAGGTAGGACCAAACACAACTCCAACTTACAAATAAATGAATATCATAATAGTGGAATGAAAAAAGACAATCACAAATACATCTAAGAGGTGTAATAATTCCAACTACTCATAATAGGTGGGAGGTCATACCTATTTAGTAAATGTGAAACATATAGAAACACCTACCCATATGGAGATAAATTAATAATTATGATAGGTGGTGTATAATTATAAAAGGTGTGAAAACCAACTACATATGTGTGGGAGATAGTGACACATGTAATTGATGGATTATGTCATGTGTCCTCATAATAACCAAGTGCAAAAAACTAAGAAAAATTGATAATATGTGTAGGAAAAATAAATATCCCTAAGATAATAAAAATGAAAACCCTACACTAGCACCCCCTTATGTGTAGCTTATGTGGGGTGAAAATATGAATCTTAATAAATAAAGTCTATGAGGTACCTATTAACAAAGAGCCATGTCCAAACAAAGAAGCGCCCATAAGAGTAGTAGCCCCCCAAACAAAGAGAGAAAATAACCCCCCAAAGTAGAAAGAGAGAGAAAGTGAGGAACTAAGAAGCAACCCTAAAGTAGACACATGTAGCACCCCAAAGAAAACTTGCAAATGAAGGAACTTCCTTTAAATGAAGGGTTCAATAAAGATGTCTAAGACTTGCTTCAACATTGAATGATACTTAAGATATGGCTTCCTAAATCATCTCCCATATGTGGTGCATATGAATCTCAATAATTTTTCACTAGTGGTGGAATGGATTTCTTGAGATCCATATAACTCTTTGATAATAAAAAAAGATGGTATTATATTTTTTTAATGGAATGTTGAATACACTAAGAATATTTTAAATTTGTAGAGCCTCAGTGGTGGCATTGACTACCCCTTGATGCTCAACTTTTGTATATGAAAGAGAAATTGTAGGTTGCTTCTTTCTTGACCAAGAAAATAAACTAAAATTGATGGAGAAGCAATGCCCTAAAGTAGAATTGTAAATCTTAAGAATTGTCTACTCAATTTGAATCTATGTGTTGGACCAAATAAATATTCATGCTCGTTGCATGGCGAATCCTATGACTATGATTACCTTGAATTTAATGGAATATGATCTATTTAGTTATTTTCCAATGTAAGGAGCATGTGGATCCTACATGAATTGAGAGACATTTCCAATAGTGCATATGAAATGTCAGGTCTTGTATGAGTCAAGCAGATGAAGCTCCCAAACAATTGTCAATATAAAGTTCCATCAACCAAGGCCGATGAAAAAATCTTACCTTCAAGTCTGAATCCTTATAGAAATCGAGTTGATGTAGGATTATAGTCAACAATGTGAAATATAGAGAGTATATCAAGAGTGTACTTGGTTTGTGTAAGGAAGATACCTAAAGAAAACTAAGTAATTCTCATTCTCAAAAAATAATGTAAAAGGAACAAGTATGACATCAAAAATTGGCATGTAAATAAGTTTTCATTATCTTGATGGTGGACAAGTAACTCCTTGTGATCAATAAGTCATCAACATAAAGAACCAAAAATGTGATTGAGAGTCATCTAGTTACAAAGTGTATAATTTTATACTATAATAACATCAAATGAACCCAACTATTAGATGTCATTGTAATATGAAAATATAGAGAGCATATATCAAGATCATAGTTAGGTTGTGTAAGGGAAATATTTAAACAAGACAAAGTAATCTCAATCCCCAAGAAATAATGCAAAATGAACAAGTTTGACATAAAATATTATCATGTAATTTAGTTTTCATTGTCTTGATAGTGGATCACTGACTTGTAGTGATTTATTAATAAGTCATCAAATAAAGAACCAAAAATGTGAGAGAGTGACCTTGTTACAAAGTGTACATTTGTATATTATAATGACATTAAATGAACCCAACTATTATAAGGAAACAGTTAGTCTTTACATACCAAGCTTGAGGGGTCTATTTGAGACCATAAAGAGATTTGCAAGGATAACAAACATGTGAAGGATCCTGTATCAACCCTTTTGGATACTCCATAAAGATTTCATTTTGAAGGTTTCCCTAAAGGTAGACACTCTTTACATCTATATGATCTAAACTTACAAATGATGGTTATTGCAAGGACAACTTGAATGGAATTTATTTTGGCAAGTAGCACAAAATTATTAAAGAAATTGTGTTTGAAAACCAACCCACCTACTACAATTCTTTTTATAGATCCACTTACATCGAACAAGTTTCCTTCCATTACTGAGGGGGGTTAGATCCCATGTATTATTTATTTTCATGTTTTCTAGAACCTTTCTATTATTTTTTTCCCTAATTTATAGTTAAGGCATGTGACTTAGAGGGTATAGGTGTATCCATTTGGACCAATTAGTCTTGCTCCTTAATGAGTTTTGTAATAAATTAATCTAAAGAAGACATTAAATATAAGTATAACCTAGAGCACATTTTGTGGCATAGAAAGTAGAAATAAATATAGAATAGCTAAGATCAATCTTTGAAAGAATTTACTTAAGATTTATTATTTATCATCCTAAGTGATTCTACACCATTCCAATTACAATCTAGTCACTTCAAATTTTACGAAGGTGCCTTACATAGTGTCAACATTTGAATGGTGAGTATTAATCATATGTCTTTATTCTCCAATTGATGATCCATTAACTTATTCTTCTTACTACAGAGGTTTTCTAATGTGGTCCATGCTTCATTTGGTGTAGTGATAGATTCAAAGTGAAAAAATAAGCTAGGAGACACTAACATATATAGAGTAACAAAAAATTCATCACATTTGTTAAACCACTTTAGTTTTTTTTGCATCTATTGTGGTTTTAACTTATAGCTTCTTTATTACCATATACAATACTAACTTTTTCAATTTGATTGACATTTTAGATTTCCATTCAAAATAGTTGTAGTGTTAGAATAGGAACTGATATTTGACCTAGTTTAGGTAGAAATTATAATGTTGTGCAAAAAATAGAAGAATTATAAATAAATCAAGCACATAAACCACTCCCTGCTTTTAACTAATTTTTGGAATTTGAATCCCCTCCCCCTAGAAATTACAATTTTAACACTTTTTAGTTAGTGCATTTAACAACGCAAAAATTAGATTTTTACATTCTTACATGACTCAAAATGGCTAATAAACTAAAATTATATTAAAAATTTGCAATATGAGATATATTTAAGAGCACCAATGTGGAGTACACGAAAAATATGGACTTTCAAAAAATGGCACCAAAATAAGAGTTTGTAAGCACAAATTATGATTTTTGGAAGGTCTCAAAATAAGAACTACATAGAAAATTCTTAAAGAAGAATATTAGACCATTAAATTAGAAAACTAAATTCACCATTTTATAGAGCACAAAATTCTCCATCAAATAAAAATATTATAGTGAAATTCTTTAAAATTTGATTGAAAAATTAAAACTCATAATAATGAGTGGAATGTTAAAAAAAAACCATTGATGTCATAATGAGATAAAAAATAGAATATTTGAAAATTCTAATAAAATATTCCCTTTCAATTTAAATTCCAAAACCATCTTTAATTATTTTTCTACCTAGTGTTGAGTATGTGATGCATGCTTGATTCTATTTTTAAAGAGATTGGACTTCTAAATTTAGATTTGGGTAATGAGTTGAGATAGGACATTATGATTTTTTCATTTTGGCATTGGGTTCTTATTATTCATGCTTGAGTATGTTAAAGGTAGTGATAAAAAAAAAGTTGCTTATGGTTTTTTTTAAATCTTGTGAGAATAGGGAAGTCAATTGGTAAATCAAACTTATACTCTTAGTAGGTATTTCAAGTCTATTTCAGATAATGTTAGTAGGTATTTCAAGTCTATTTCTGATAAAGTCTTTTGTTGGTTTATAACAATTACTTGATTTATAATTATTTATTATTCAATTGATATTCTTCTTGTCTCTTACTACATTATGTATTTATAGTACTTGAATATAAGATGGTTGCAAATAATACAATTGCATTGACCTCAACACCATCTTTTTTATATTGTTTATTTGTCCCTCTCCTTTTATAAATCTTATGTTATTCTTTGGTTTCTCATCCTTCTCATTATTCCACATGCTTCTTCCCTCCTCTCCACCCATCGTCTAAATCGCCTTGAGTCAAGCTAGGCCTCTAACTTACAATTCTACATCTCTTAGCACTCTCTAACATCTTTAGGATGGATAACAATGCCGATGCAAAAAAATACGCACAATCAAATCCAAAAGTAACTACATGATACACTTCTGAATTGTAAAAATCGGATAAAATTAATGTCTCTTATTTTTTTAGGTATAAGAGGACTAGGGGTGTCATACACTTTGCAATCCTTGATGTTTGGATAGTTTATTTATATTTATATTTTATTATTGAAAAGGGAGATTTTTATTATTATTTTATTATTGAGACAAATTTTCTAATCCAAGTTGTGGGCCTAGGCACCGCAAATCTGATCCTTTGCCCACTCCACCTCAATCAAAGAGGGGATCATGAGAAAATTTTCCTTTTACATGGTATATTTTTTTCCTCGTAATTACATGGACAAAGGCTTTCCATATCACCATGAATGATAGGCCAATCATTGCATCACATTTTATATGCCCAATCTCTGATGTTGACCAAGTCTATTAAAATAATTAGTAAGTTGTTTGTGATTTTAAACACAAGCTGATTTGATGGTCTTGATTGACACGAGTGTTGAATGAGTGTTCGAGAAGGTCTAACGTAAGACTTTTTTCTTGTACTATTTTTTGTCACAGTCATCAGTTGTGCAGTGTAGAAGATATCCTCGCTCAAAAGTGGATCACATGCTTCCCAGTTCCCACAAACAAAATCTCTACCAAGTTGCTATAGATTTAAAAGATTCGAATTGAAATCAGAATTACAGAATTAAAATAGCAAAGTACATAAAACAAAGAACACACAAATTTATCATGATTCACCACAATAGTGGCTACATCCACACTGAGAGCAGAAGAATTCTATTAATCTCAAACTGAATGAATTACAATGAAGAGATTAGTCTTATTTATAAAGCTCAATCTGAGCAGCTGGAAAAACAAGGCACAAATAGACAAATGTCCATTGGCCTTCCAATTTCAACAAACTCCCACCGGAAGTCAACGGATAATCCAGCTAATCAGGCATTCCCCTGCTCTACATGCTGATCTACTTCAGCTTAACAAGTCCAAGAGAAGTTCTTGCACATTCAAACTTCTCTTTGGTTATAACTTTAGTGAATACATCTGCTGGATTGATTTTAGTATCAATCTTTTCAACCTTCAACCTACCCTCTTCAACCATGTGCCGAACAAAGTGAGCATGGATGTCAATGTGTTTTGAACATTGCAGAGAAGTATGATTGTGAGCCATAAATATGGCGCTGTGACTGTCACTGAAAAGAACATAATCCTTTTGTTGATACTTCATTTCACCAAGTAATCGCTGCAACCAAATCATTTCCCGAGCACCTTCGAAAAGTGCCAAATACTTAGCTTCAACAAAAGAAAGAGCAATAGAATGTTGCAGCCTTGAGGCCCAACTGATAGAAGCTCCAGCAAACTAGTAGTACATCTACGCTTATCCAAATCTTTGACAAGATCTGGATTTGTGAATCCCCGTAACTGTTCATTGTTGCTACCAAAACATAATACCAAATCTAAAGTGCCTTTGAGATATCTTATTATCCATTTGATAGCCTCCCAATGAGTCTTCCTGGGATTGCTCATGAATCTACTTACAACTCCCACCGCATGAGCAATGTCAGGACGTGTCGAAACCATAGCATACATAATGCTACCAACTACAGATTTGTAAGGAATGTCCTCCATATATTCCTTGTCCTCTTGTGTTTGTGGACACAATTTTGCTGATAACTAAAAATGTGAATCAAGTGGAGTAGAAACACTATGCGCATTAGCCATACCAAATCTCTGAATTACTTTGTCAATATACTCTTTTTGTGATAATGTGATCACTTTCTTCTTCCTATCCCGGGTGATGATCATACCAAGAATCTTCTTGGCTGCCCCTAAATCCTTCATGGAAAATGTGCTTGCCAATTTAGTTTTCAGCTCATTAACAATTTTAGAGCTTGTTCCCGCTACTAACATATCATCAACATAGAGAAGAAGAATAACAAATTCACCATTTGGGAGTGTCTTATAGTAAATGCACAGATTAGATTCACATCTAATAAAATTATGTTCAAGCATGAACGAGTCAAACTTGACATACCACTGTCTCGGGGCTTGCTTGAGCCCATACAAACTACGCTTCAGCCAGCAAAAGAGATGTTCCTGCCCCTTTTTCACAAAACCTTTAGGCTGATGCATATACAACTCCTCATTAATGTCTCCATGTAAAAATGTTGTTTTAACATCTAACTATGCCAATTCAAGATCCCAAATGGCTGCTAATCCCAATACTGTTCAAATTGATGTCATCTTCACAACTGGAGAGAATATTTCAGCGAAATCAATTCCCTATTTCTGAGCATATCCTGTTACTACCAACTAAGCTTTGAACCATTTGTGACCTCCTCCTTCGTCTTTCAATTTATAGACCCACTTGTTCTTGAGTGGTTTTCGATTTGGTGGAAGAGCAACCAAATCCCAGGTGTCATTCGCTTCAAGCGAACTCATTTCATCTATCATAGCAACAAACCAATTATTTTTATCATTGCTTAGACATGCTTTTTAAAAAGTTGCAGGTTCAACTTGCTTAGAAATTAAGAGCTCTGGCTCTGCCTCTTTAGCAAATAATAGCTGATAATCAAAGAATTTTGAAGGAACTTTCCTTTGTCTTGAGGATCTTCTCAAATCAAGATGATCTGGTTCATGAGAATGAATTCTCTTTAACTGATTATCATCATCTTCTCCAAGTGAAGGATTTATGTGAGTAACTGTTATGTTGGTGTTAGATTCCATGAGTAATTCATGAGGACTACCTTTAGAGATGGGAAAAGAGCATGTCCTCTATATACTTGAGTTGTTACAGCATGATAAGACTCCCCTATTCTGAATATTATCCCTATCACTACTTTCCCTCATATCATGAGTTGTCTGCAGATTATCATGAGCTACTATAGCTCTATCATCCCTGCCAAAGTCATGTTTTTCCCTGTCAAGAGACGTGGTTACTAAGTCCTCTCTGGAATGCCCACGCTGGTCACTAAGAATGGACCGTTCCATTTGCCTGCGCTGGTCTACACTGTCTTGTGTATGCATAGTCCCAAAATTGGGATAGAGGGAGCTTGGACGTGTAACATGATGAGAGAAGTTACTATTTTTAATTATTTTAGACTGCACATTGCCTCTGCCGTGAGGAGTAGCATTGTGCAGGTGAGAGTCCCCTTCTTCACACAAACCTGGCACATCACGGGGCATGCCGTGAGGTTGAAAATTGCCTTTATTTTCTTCTTTGCGGTGATGACTAGACTGTGAGTTGTCATGAGGGGAGTGCTCAGTGTCAACCATTTCATAGAAGCCAAAGTCTATAACTTCATTGCAGTGTGGAGACTACATAAAACCACCGTGAATATCCCTACGGTGATGAGAATTTTCAAAGGAAGCATAGTCATTTCCGTAGACTATATTCTCTTGGCTATTATTATAATTTCTGTAAACAATTTCCCTATTATTACAGCCACCCCTGTGAGAGGTGTTATGAGGAGAGGAGGGGAAGAGCATAGGCTCTCCCCTATTTTCAAAATCACTCTGACTGTCATCAGTCAAATTTCTTTCTTCATTAAACAAATTATGAGAATAATCATCCTCACTTGATGAGGATTGAAATGGATAATTGAGAACGGAGGTTGGAGTTTCCTGAAAGGAGCTTCTTCCCTATGGATTAATACCATTTGAAGGTATTTTGAAGGAAATATAATCATTTCCAGACTTATCAATGTCTGCAGAAGCTGGAAATTTTTGCTCATTAAAAATGACATCATGACTACGAATGATTTGCTCTTCAACCGGATCCCAAATTCTGTAACCAAATTGATCTTCGCCATAGCCAACGAAATACCCTTTTGTGATTTTAAATCCATCTTTTTCCTCTTTTATTTTGGGACATGAACATGAGCTTCACACCCAAAAACTTTGATGTGTGGAATATGAAATCCTTTTTCCCAGCCATTCCTCTTCTGGAATGCCAAATTCTAGATGAGATGAAGGAGTTCTATTGATCAAATAGACTGATGTATTACAGGCTTCTACCCAAAATTATTTTCCCAAATTGGCATTTGAAAGCATACATCATGCTTTCTCAATAATGGTTCTATTTAACCATTCTGCTGCCCCATTTTCTTGAGGCGAATAAGGAACAACCTTAATTCATCTTATACCATGATCTGCACAAATGTTATCAAACTCCAATGAACAAAATTCACCTCCATTAATCCATTTTTAAACACTTATTTTATGACCACTTTGATTTTCCACAAGAGCTTTAAAAATTTTAAATTTTGAGAATACTTCTGACTTTCCTAGAAAGCATATAAACCCATACCTTTCAGATGCTATCATCAAGAAAGGTGACAAAATAGCATGTGCCTCCATAAGAGGTTACCTCCGTAGGTTTGAAGACATCCAAATGCACTAACTCCAAAGGTGTAGTCCTTTTATCATGTCCATCCTTCAAAAAACTGACCGCTTTTGTTTCCCATGAAGAGAATGCTCACAAAATTCCAAATTTGCAGATTTGAGACCTGGTAATTGATCACAATTCAGCATTACCTCAAGGCATTTCTTGCTCCATATGGCCTAGCCTTTGATGCCAAAGTGCAACATCGCTGTCCACAAGTTTTAAAGTAGCTCCCACCTTATCAATGGGTTTCAAAATATAGAGACTTCCAGTTTTGTCTCCTTTAGCAATAGCCAAGGAACCTTTGACTATTTTTCCATGAATCTGTAAGTTCATTTGTGAATCCTTGGGTGTACAATTAACTGATAGAAATCAGATCCTCTTTAATTGAGGAAATGTCTAACATCTTTAAGAAGTAATTTTGGCTCCTCCTTCAAGATGCAAGACAACATCTCCTTTCCCAACAATTTTACAAGCTTTGTTATCACCCAAAAACACCTCTCCGAATTTCACCATCTTGATAATTTGTAAATGCATCTATGAGATAGGAAGCATGAAAGGAAGCTCCCGAATCAATTACCCATGAATCAGATTTTGTATCACTTGTTGACAAAATTAGGATGCCCGGATCCTTTTCACAAACTGTGTTTGCTTGGCTATCCAATACTTGTTCTTGTGCCTTCTTATATTTTCTGCAATCCTTTTTAAACATGCCCAGCCTTCCCACAAAACCAACAACCATTTTGTCTCCCTCTTGCCTATGATCTTCTTGTAGATTGGGACCTCCGATTGTTGTTAGATCTGCCTCTATATTGGCTTCTTCCTCTATTTTTGGTGCTCACCATTGTGAGAGCATTATCGGAAGAAGATTCATCATTCTTTCTCCTCAAATC
>BSBK01012837.1:0-95000 GCA_027943335.1 Chamaecyparis obtusa
GTGTATCCATCTAAAACATAAACTATCTAATCACCATCATAATCAAAGTGTGATGCCCAAATTTCGGGGCAAAACACAACCAACAAAATTTTTTTTAAGAAGGATTAAAGTGATAAAGTTAGCGTTATTTATAGTGAGGTAAACATTTCCCAATAAGCTCATATCGAGACCCAACTTGTGATACTATTGAATTGACGTTTCATTTTCCAATATATCAATACTAATTAAATCTATATAACGTCGTACCCATTTGATCAATGAACTTTGTGCCAATTAAAGAATTTGAAGGGTAACATTAGTTAATGTTTATAATTAAATATTTTATGTATTATTAATTAATAATTATAATATAATAATTAATTAATATAGTTATTAATCAATTATTAAATTATAATTTATTAACTAATAATATGAGCAAACCTTTTTGATAATAAAATTGCTTTACATAAAATCCATCTAATGTTATTAATAACACATTAATCTCAAATAACATATTTAATTAATATCCTAAACTATCTTAACAACTTACTAATTAATCTACTAAAATAAACATCCTACTAAACAATCTTATCTACTAAATATCCTACTCAAAACAATCTACTAAATATCCTATTCAAACTATCTACCCTATCTCCCTTATTAACTCCCATCTCCCCTTTCTATTCTCTCCTCATCCACGTGCCATGAGGAGTCTATAACCCAAAAAGGTTAAGGGGGCGCAAATCAAGGAGGATGAGGTGTGCTTTGGGTGGGGGATTCAATAATTAGCAAGGTTTAGAGTGCCCACCTACCCATTGCAAATTCAAAACAACAAAGGAAATTTTATTACATGCCTTTCTTTAAACTTCCTCCAAAAGCTGCGTGGGTTTGAAGACAAGGCTTAAAAAGCTAACCAAACTGACTTGCTGAGGTGTCACCAAGGACACCATCCCATCACTAAAAAGGTTTGGGATTAATAACAAAGTCTTTGCATTCAACACCTGTGCCTAGCAAGGGGGAAAGATTTAAAAAGGTAAGAATGATATTTTGAATTTATGTTTATTTTATTGCTTTGTCATAAGGTGGCAAGTTTTATTAATATAAAAAGACTGTGGTAAGGACTTTTGTATGGGATTTTTATCCCATACAAAATCTAGAGAGCATTTTGCTCTCTTAAAATTTTTGGGAAGTGCTATTTCCATAAGCACTATTTTTTTGATCTCTTTTATTTTCCATTACTTCTTCTTAAGCATGTTGAATTAATATCTCAACATGAATCAATTTGTAATCACTTAAGCATTAAGATTTCAAAGGTCTAAAATAGGATTATTAATACAAGGGTTGATTAGAGTGGAATTTGATCAACTAAAAATAGATACATTCTGAAGCAAACATGCTCATTTGAACATAACCATCTTGTTAAGATAGTGATTTCTCTACAATTCCACATGAACTAATTCATTTTGAATGCTTTGTTTAAGTGTATTGCATATGGTAAGGAGGAATTTAGACTAATCAATGTATTTAATAGTCATCTTGAATGAGATAATTGCTAAGTTTTAGTTCAAATTCAAACTAAGTCTTTTATTCCTAAATCCATATGGATCAACAAGCTATCCAATTTGTTTGCAGAAATATAGGAAGAGATAAAGTACATAATATTGTTGCAATTCAATTGACAAAGTAAATGTAATGCTTTCCAAACAAAATCCAAATCCAAGTATTCAACCATCTAAAACATCAATTTATCAATATCAAATTTAAGAGGTCTAAGAGAGGTGATTATTTTCCTTCTTGATTGCAATACAAAAATCAAATACATACAATGATCTTTCACAATATATAATCACAATGAGTTGATACTTGCTTCTCTTTTGAATTAACCAAGAACACTTTACATATTGTCTTTCTTTACAATTAAGGAAATACACATCTTTGCTCCATTTCATAAGCTATTCAAATTACAATGAATGATAAATATAAACAGCAAGCTTTCTTCCTCCATATCATTTCAATATATCAAAACAAAGTGTGCCAAAGGAGTGATTGAATTACAACATTCACATTTTACATTAATGCTCATACATCAAAGTATGGTTTCTTCCAACAAGCATAACTAAGGAATTGAGCTCCTTCCAACTTCATTCACTTGAACCTTGACTTCAAAACCTGTCATGAACAAATAGGATAGGAACCATGGGATGCTCACCTCCCATCCTAGGCCTCTCATGAGGCCACCCCCGAGCTTGGGGAAACCATAATGAACGGGTAACAAACACTCATACACAAAACACTACAAGATCATAAACATATGAAAAACCCAAAATCCCTCAAGGTAAAAACTAAGGAATTCCATGAATATCCTTTATGGGGTGTGAGTGGGAAAATCATGGAGAAAACCATTGCATAACAAAACAAGGCCACACATGGACCCAAATATTTCTATTTCATACAAGGCTCACATGGCCATTCTTTCCTCCTTATACCCCATTGCCACAAGGGCTAAATGCAAGGTTTCTTGGGGAAAATCACTCACCCAAGTTCATCTTTCCTCTCACATGGAGGAGACTCTACACATGGAGTTGCCTCCATTTTCACACCCCCTCTTGACTTCTCTTCCCTCCCAAGGGTGAGTGAGTCCAGAGATACAACCCAAAATCCAAATTACAAAGAAAATACATTGCATGCTTGCTCTCACCATGACCAACCATGGGAAGCTAAAACACAACATAAAACAAAGCAAGCCTCCTCCATGACCAACCATGGGGAGCTAAAAACATCAACACAAAACATATACAACTTCCAAAACCATGAGAGCAAGGCTTCCTACCTCAAGTCCAATGCTAATGGAAGGATTGTTGAGCCCTTATGCAAACTCCAAGCTTTTCCTCTAACTTTCTGGAACTCTCTAAAAAAATAGAGAATGGGTGAATGCCCTATCCTTTTGCCAAAATTCCTCTAAAAAGGCCTCTAAAACCTACCCCAACAAACCTCATTAATTAGGCCCTTCAAGAAAGTTGCAAATTCGTTCAAGGTTGCACATGAATTTTTAAAGGGTCTAAAAGTCAATTTTAGGCTAATAATAAGGTGAAAATACCCCTAACCCATGGGTAGATAGAATGGGTTAACTAATAAGGCATAAAACCACTTACTAAAGCCACTATAACCCTCTAAAATTCACTTCTAAGAATAAGATCAAGAATGGGAAATGGAAACTGCAAAATAATTCCTATGGCAAAATGGCAGGCTAGATTCCCTAAACTCCTAGAATATGCTCTCACACAACACTCGACATACCTTGATAACATTTAACATTAGTGTCAAGTGACACTTTACGAAATAACATTTCACACAAGGTACGTCCAGTGTCACAACACAAAACATTAAAACACATACATATCAGATTACTGTTACGAATAAAAATACTTAACAACGAGGCCTCAGGTCTCTTAATAGACGGGGCCTTGGTATAACTGGTTGCCCTACGTTCAAAGTGATTTCCCCGAATGTGTTTCCATGGTCCTTCCACCTGCAATACCTCAGTGCAGCATCAGTAATTCAAAGAAGAAAACCAATACATTAAACATACATGATATAACAATAATCATTCAATTACATATAATATTCATAATTACATTGCATAATTCAAATGAAATTCCATAGCATAATTCAAATATCATCAAGATCATCAGGTTCACAAACATCATATAATAACATAAACTAAATCCACACACTATGGATCCCATATGCAGAATCATCAAATGAATAGTTTAACGAGTCAACATAGTATATCAGTAGTCGACAGAGTCCAAGTATCTCTAAAAACATAATCAAAATGATAGGCTAATATCTATAAAATAGGATCACTATGTGGGCTGAAAGTGGGCCTCACATCCACCCCCTCTAGGCATGAACATCCTCCTGGAGTTCATCGAAGAGGTGCAGATACTGGGCCCTCATCTATGCTGCATCCTCCCATGAGGCTGTGACCTCATCATAGCAATCCCACTGGACCCTAACCTGGTCCAGCGTTCTGCCTCGAAGTCCCAACGTCCGTCGAGCCAAAATGTGAATGGGCTCCAGAGCCAGCTGGCCATCTGACTCCACTTACAAGGCATCCCAATCAATAATATGAGACTCGTCATAGATATACTTCCGCAACACTGATACATGGAACACATCGTGGATGCGTGACAGGCTAGGTGGCAAGGCTAGTCGATAAGCAACGGGCCCTATTCTCTCTAGGATCTCAAACGGACGAACAAAATGAGGTGCGAGCTTAGAGCCTTTTCCAAAATGGATTGGACTCTTGTGTGGTCGCACTCTCAAGAAGACTCTATCTCCCACAAGGTAGGCTCGGTCTATCCTCTTCGCATCTGCATACTTTTTCTATCTATCCTGAACCTCTAAGAGATGCTGCCTAATCAGGGTGACCTGCTGCTCCATATATCGAACTAACTCAGGACCAATGGAAACTCTGTCCTCGATCCTATCCCAACTCAGTGGGGTCCTGCAAGGTCTACCATATAATGCCTGGAAAGGAGGCATTCCCAAAGATGCATGATGCCCATTATTATAGGCAAACTCCACAAGATGCAGATACTCCTCCCACCGGGTCTAATGATCCATAACATACATGCGAAGCATGTCCTCTAAAACCTGATTAACCCTCTTAGTCTGCCCATCTATCTCTGGATGATAGGCTGTACTGAAATTGAGCCTGGTGCCCAATGCTGCTTGAAGCTCTCTCCAAAAGGATGAGGTGAAAAGAGAGTCTCTATCAGAGATGATCTTATGAGGTATGCCATGAAGTCTGACAATATCTCGTAAGAACACCTGGGCTACTGCGGGTGCTGTAGAGGTAGTACGAACTGGAGAAAAGTGGGCTACCTTAGTCAACCAGTCCACTGTCACCATAATAGCATCATGGCATCGAGAAGACATCGGAAGACCAACTATAAAGTCCATGGATATAACCTCCTACTTCCACACTAGAATATCATGTGGCTGTAGGAGTCCTCCAGGATGGCGGTGCTCTGCCTTAACCCGCTGACACTCAAGACATCTGGCCACTATCTCAGCAATCTGCAATCTCATGCCTAGCGAGATGATATAGTTGTCTCAGATCTGCATGTAGCTTCTTAACCCCAGGATGTGCTGCATATGGTGCTTTGTGAGCCTCAAGTATAATGAATGCACGTAAATCTTCGGTATAAGGTACATAGATACGCTCTCGATGGCGTAGAAGCCCATCGGACTCTAAAGTATAACCAACATACTTCCCCTCCAAGGGTCTCTGGGATCAAATCATCTCACAAACCTCTGCAATACCCACTCATCTTCCTGTAGATGACGGAGGATCTGACCCCTCAAGTCTGTGCCTGCAGTCATAGAATAGATATCGTGCCGTCTCCTGCTCAAGGCATCTGCAACAATGTTCTCTTTCCCCTTGATGTAGTGGACATCAAAGTCATACTCACATAAGAACTCCATCCATCACCTCTACCGAGCATTAAGGTTTGGCTGAGTAAATATATACTGAAGACTCTTATGGTCTAAATGAAGCTCAAAGCGGTGACCTAAGAGGAAGTGACGCCATCGCACTAAGGCATGTACCACTGCTGCAAGCTCCAAATCATGCGTAGGGTAATTGAGCTCATGAGTCTTAAGCTTCCTAGACTCGTAAGCAATAGCTCACCCTCCCTGCATAAGGACTGCCCCTAATCCATCTAATGAAGCATCTATGCACACCACAAATTCCGCTGAAGGATTTGGCACTGCAAGAATCGGTGCACTGGTGAGTGCTCTCTTGAGCTCCTAAAAAGCCCTCTCACACTTTTTTGTCCACTCAAACTTCTTCCCCTTTCGCTGAAGGGAAGTAATAGGATGTGCCACTCTAGAGAATCCCTCAACAAAATGTCTGTAATAACCGGCAAGTCCCATGAAACTTCTGACCTCAGTCACTGTGGTAGGTGCTAGCCAATTCATAATAGCCTCTATCTTTGATGGGTCTACTGAGATCCCATCACCAGATATGACATGCCCCAAATACTTAACCTCTGTTCTGAAGAAGGAACACTTCGACAGGTTGCCAAATAACTGATTATCTCTCAAACACTGCAAAACCTGTCTCAGGTGTTCTTCGTGCTCCTTCTCATCCTTGGAATAAATCAGGATGTCATCAAGGAACACAATAACAAACTTATCTAAGAAGGTGCGGAATACACCATTCATAAGGCTCATGAATACAGCTGGGGCATTCGTAAGACCAAAAGGTACCATGGTAAACTCATAGTGGCTGTACCTAGTGCGAAATGCGGTCTTATGAATGTCACTGTCAACTATCCTCAACTGATGGTACCCTGACTTAAGATCTATCTTGGAGAATACTTGGGCACCCTGCAACTGGTCAAATAAGTCATCAATCCTAGGAAGTGGATATCGATTCTTAATGGTAACCTTATTCAACTATCGATAATCCATGCACAACCTAAGTGACCCATCCTTCTTCTTAACGAAGATCTCTAGCGCACCCCAAGGAGAAACACTAGGTCGAATGTGACCCTTCTCCAACAACTCCTCAAGCTGAATTTTGAGCTCATTAAGCTCATTCGTGGTCATCCTATAGGGCGCTCTGGATACTGGTTCAGCTCCTGGCACAAGGTCTATGTGAAAGTCAACTGCTCTGCGAGGAGGCATACCAGGTAACTCTGACGGAAATACATCTGCAAATTCCTAGAGAATGGGATGGTCCTCAAGAGAAGTCTCACTCTCATCCTCATCCCCTCTATCACTGATAGTGATGGAAAATAACTGACACCCCTTCCGCATGCACCGCTTAAGTTGCATAGCAGATATCATGCGAAGAGATACTGGTCTCTGAACCCCTAAAATAACTGTAGCCATACCGTCATCATCCAAACACTCTATCTTCTTCTGACGGCAATCTAGCTTGGCTCTGTGGGCATATAGCCAATCCATGCCAAGTACTACATCATATGATCCCAATGGGGTAATCCTAAGGTCTGTCAAAGTGGTCAACTCTCCAATCTGAATCTAAAAATCCCTAACCAAGGAGATGACCGATACTCTAGAACCGAAAGCCAACTCAACTTCCCAGCTATCTTTCTGCCTAGATGCCACTAGCCCGCAACGCTCCACTATGAATGGAGATATAAAGGAGTCAGTGGCTCCTGAGTCAAACAATATAGAAATACTGATACCTCGAATCATACCTGCTGACTCAATCACAGTGGCCTAGTGCTCGGCCTGGTGGTTATCCACCGCTGCAAAAACTCTATGGGACCTACCTAAGTCCCCCACAGTGGGCTCTGATCTAGCTGCTCTCTATCCGCTGCCCTATGGACAATCTCTAGCAATATGTCCCATGGCCCCACAAGTGAAGCATGGTCCACGTACATGTACCTGTGTCCCCTGTGGCCTACTGAACTGTGATCCACCTCCTCTGGTAGATCCGGTAAAACCACCTCTAGAGGACTGCTGAGTCCCGACAAAAGGGGTGTATGGTATGTCTGTCCTATGATCCCTCTTCTGCCCCTGACCCTGCCACTGCTTGGGCTTATTGCCCCTGATGCCCCTGTGTGCCTTTCTGCTTATGGTCCTGTCGATCCTGCTGCTGAGGCTGCTCCTACTGAGTCTGCTGAGGGGTTTGGAAAGACCCCGAAGAATACCTCTTGTTCTTCTTCCAGTGGTTTCTTTGAAAACTAGAACCCTGTGATGCAGAATTATTGTACTGAAACCGATCTCGAGAATCAGATGACCCTCTAACAACCTCTTCGGCTACCTTAGCCCTGTCAACTGTAAATCATAGATCTCCAGGTGCCAACATACGTACTATGCCTGCAATGTTGTGGTTCAGACCACTGATAAACCGGTTAACCTGCAATTTCTCATCTCTCATGTACTCCACATATGGGAGTAGGTCAATGAACTTGCCCTCATACTGGGCCACTGAAAGTCCCCTCTGCTGAAGGCTGTGAAACTCATCAATACGCTTCTGCCGAAACTACTCTGACAGGTACCTAGCCTTGAAGAGCTCTAAGAAAGTCTCCCAAGTCAATGTATTAAGGTCCAAGTGTCCCTTAAACTGCTCATGATCCCACCATGAAGAGGCTCCAACTCTCAATAAGTGAATAGCAAAGCGGGCCTTGACATTGCTGTCATAGGCACGCAACCCAAAACATCTACCTAAGCTATGAAGCCATGACTCTGCCTCTATACCATCTGTGGATCCCTCAACAGTGGGTGGGCCAAGGCGCATCAACTCTCTGATAGCATCTCCTATGTCTCTAGCTCGTGTGTGACCCTCAACCCTAGGTGGTGGCTCTAGGCCATGTACTGACTCTGCCTGACCCTCTTCCCTTCTGGAAGGGCTCCTACTCCGCTCTCTCGCCCTACCCCCTAAACCATGATCCTGCTGGTGACCAAACGGAGGTAGTCTATCCAGAATAATACCGGCCAAGCTCTGAAAAGCTGTCAATAATTCTCAGTTGGGATCTGGTGGTGGTTCAGGAATGGGATCCTGATTCCCTTCTGGAATCTCTATCTCCTCAACCAGAATGGAGGGAGCACATCTACAGCCCCTCCCTTGTCCTCGCCCACGTCCACGGGCTTGTCGAGTAACTACTGGCATCCTACACAAGCACAAAAGTTCAATTGTTAATTGTGGTGGTTAAGGCTCCTAGTGTTGAACATCGCTCTGATACCAAAATGTGATGCCCAAATTTCGGGGCAAAACACAACCAACAAATTTTTTTTTAAGAAGGATTAAAGTGATAAAGTTAGCGTTATTTATAGTGAGGTAAACATTTCCCGATAAGCTCATATCGAGACCCAACTTGTGATACTATTGAATTGACGTTTTCATTTTCCAATATATCAATACTAATTAAATCTATATAACGTCGTACCCATTTGATCAATGAACTTTGTGCCAATTAAAGAATTTGAAGGGTAACATTAGTTAATGTTTATAATTAAATATTTTATGTATTATTAATTAATAATTATAATATAATAATTAATTAATATAGTTATTAATCAATTATTAAATTATAATTTATTAACTAATAATATGAGCAAACCTTTTTGATAATAAAATTGCTTTACATAAAATCCATCTAATGTTATTAATAACACATTAATCTCAAATAACATATTTAATTAATATCCTAAACTATCTTAACAACTTACTAATTAATCTACTAAAATAAACATCCTACTAAACAATCTTATCTACTAAATATCCTACTCAAAACAATCTACTAAATATCCTATTCAAACTATCTACCCTATCTCCCTTATTAACTCCCATCTCCCCTTTCTATTCTCTCCTCATCCACGTGCCATGAGGAGTCTATAACCCAAAAAGGTTAAGGGGGCGCAAATCAAGGAGGATGAGGTGTGCTTTGGGTGGGGGATTCAATAATTAGCAAGGTTTAGAGTGCCCACCTACCCATTGCAAATTCAAAACAATAAAGGAAATTTTATTACATGCTTTCTTTAAACTTCCTCCAAAAGCTGCGTGGGTTTGAAGACAAGGCTTAAAAAGCTAACCAAACTGACTTGCTGAGGTGTCACCAAGGAAACCATCCCATCACTAAAAAGGTTTGGGATTAATAACAAAGTCTTTGCATTCAACACCTGCGCCTAGCAAGGGGGAAAGATTTAAAAAGGTAAGAATGATATTTTTGAATTTATGTTTATTTTATTGCTTTGTCATAAGGTGGCAAGTTTTATTAATATAAAAAGACTGTGGTAAGGACTTTTGTATGTGATTTTTATCCCATACAAAATCCAGAGAGCATTTTGCTCTCTTAAAATTTCTGGGAAGTGCTATTTCCATAAGCACTATTTTTTTGATCTCTATTATTTTCCATTACTTCTTCTTAAGCATGTTGAATTAATATCTCAACATGAATCAATTTGTAATCACTTAAGCATTAAGATTTCAAAGGTCTAAAATAGGATTATTAATACAAGGGTTGATTAGAGTGGAATTTGATCAACTAAAAATAGATACATTCTGAAGCAAACATGCTCATTTGAACATAACCATCTTGTTAAGATAGTGATTTCTCTACAATTCCACATGAACTAATTCATTTTGAATGCTTTGTTTAAGTGTATTGCATATGGTAAGGAGGAATTTAGACTAATCAAATGTATTTAATAGTCATCTTGAATGAGATAATTGCTAAGTTTTAGTTCAAATTCAAACTAAGTCTTTTATTCCTAAATCCATATGGATCAACAAGCTATCCAATTTGTTTGCAGAAATATAGGAAGAGATAAAGTACATAATATTGTTGCAATTCAATTGACAAAGTAAATGTAATGCTTTCCAAACAAAATCCAAATCCAAGTATTCAACCATCTAAAACATCAATTTATCAATATCAAATTTAAGAGGTCTAAGAGAGGTGATTATTTTCCTTCTTGATTGCAATACAAAAATCAAATACATACAATGATCTTTCACAATATATAATCACAATGAGTTGATACTTGCTTCTCTTTTGAATTAACCAAGAACACTTTACATATTGTCTTTCTTTACAATTAAGGAAATACACATCTTTGCTCCATTTCATAAGCTATTCAAATTACAATGAATGATAAATATAAACAGCAAGCTTTCTTCCTCCATATCATTTCAATATATCAAAACAAAGTGTGCCAAAGGAGTGATTGAATTACAACATTCACATTTTACATTAATGCTCATACATCAAAGTATGGTTTCTTCCAACAAGCATAACTAAGGAATTGAGCTCCTTCCAACTTCATTCACTTGAACCTTGACTTCAAAACCTGTCATGAACAAATAGGATAGGAACCATGGGATGCTCACCTCCCATCCTAGGCCTCTCATGAGGCCACACCCGAGCTTGGGGAAACCACAATGAAGGGGTAACAAACACTCATACACAAAACACTACAAGATCATAAACATATGAAAAACCCAAAATCCCTCAAGGTAAAAACTAAGGAATTCCATGAATATCTTTTATGGGGTGTGAGTGGGCAAATCATGGAGAAAACCATTGCATAACAAAACAAGGCCACACATGGACCCAAATATTTCTATTTCATACAAGGCTCACATGGCCATTCTTCCCTCCTTATACCCCCATTGCCACAAGGGCTAAATGCAAGGTTTCTTGGGGAAAATCACTCACCCAAGTTCATCTTTCCTCTCACATGGAGGAGACTCTACACATGGAGTTGCCTCCATTTTCACACCCCCTCTTGACTTCTCTTCCGTCCCAAGGGTGAGTGAGTCCAAGAGATACAACCCAAAATCCAAATTACAAAGAAAATACATTGCATGCTTGCTCTCACCATGACCAACCATGAGAAGCTAAAACACAACATAAAACAAAGCAAGCCTCCTCCATGACCAACCATGGGGAGCTAAAAACATCAACACAAAACATATACAACTTCCAAAACCATGAGAGCAAGGCTTCCTACCTCAAGTCCAATGCTAATGGAAGGATTGTTGGGCCCTTATGCAAACTCCAAGCTTTTCCTCTAACTTTTTGGAACTCTCTAAAAAAATAGAGAATGGGTGAATGCCCTATCCTTTTGCCAAAATTCCTCTAAAAAGGCCTCTAAAACCTACCCCAACAAACCTCATTAATTAGGCCCTTCAAGCAAGTGGCAAATTCGTTCAAGGTTGCACATGAATTTTTAAAAGGGTCTAAAAGTCAATTTTAGGCTAATAATAAGGTGAAAATACCCCTAACCCATGGATAGATAGAATGGGTTAACTAATAAGGCATAAAACCACTTACTAAAGCCACTATAACCCTCTAAAATTCACTTCTAAGAATAAGATCAAGAATGGGAAATGGAAACTGCAAAATAATTCCTATGGCAAAATGGCGGGCTAGATTCCCTAAAACTCCTAGAATATGCTCTCACACAACACTCGACATACCTTGATAACATTTAACATTAGTGTCAAGTGACACTTTACGAAATAACATTTCACACAAGGTACGTCCAATGTCACAACACAAAACATTAAAACACATACATTTCAGATTACTGTTACGAATAAAAATACTTAACAACGAGGCCTCAGGTCTCTTAATAGACGGGGCCTTGGTATAACTGGTTGCCCTATGTTCAAAGTGATTTCCCTGAATGTGTTTCCATGGTCCTTCCACCTGCAATACCTCAGTGCAGCATCGGTAATTCAAAGAAGAAAACCAATACATTAAACATACATGATATAACAATAATCATTCAATTACATATAATATTCATAATTACATTGCATAATTCAAATGAAATTCCATAGCATAATTCAAATATCATCAAGATCATCAGGTTCACAAAACATCATATAATAACATAAACTAAATCCACACACTATGGATCCCATATGCAGAATCATCAAAATGAATAGTTTAACGAGTCAACATAGTATATTAGTAGTCGACAGAGTCCAAGTATCTCTAAAAACATAATCAAAATGATAGGCTAATATCTATAAAACAGGATCACTATGTGGGCCGAAAGTGGGCCTCACACAAAGCCTATTCCATCAACACAAGATAAATTGTCCATCATAGTAATAAAATCCCTAAGATGTCCTAAAAAACACACCCAAAGGTCCTCAAAGACTATCAAATTATAAGTAGAGACACAAATATATGAAAGGGACTATAAATAATAAGCAATATATATAACGACCCCAACATGTCTATCAGATATGACGCATTTTGTAACATCATCAAGTATTAGAATTGAAAGTAATTGTGAATAAGTTACAAAAATAGATTACATAAGTGCTCTAGGTACACACAAAAAATAATATTATCCTCAAATATGAAAAAAGGAAATGATGAAAATGATCCTAAATATATTAAAAATACTTTACCCATTATCATCTAAGTATAAATTTTGGGTCGCTTATCTACTTGATTGAGCTAGGTTTACAAAATTATTACATTCACTCATGCTTTTGACTTTAATACAAATGAAAAAAGAAAGGTTCTAGTTATTAATAATATCACTCTTGCCAGTGATGAATTAAAAATTTACCCCTTTAGAGACCATTGATTAAGATAATTTAATTTCTTTTCATCCCATTTTATTTCTTGGCATCCAAATCGAGTTTTTAAATACCTCTAAAACTTTTTACTACCATATAGGATGCATGGAAATTCCCATTATTGATGATAGTAGAAACTCTTATTTAGATCCTCTACATGTACCAAAGAATCTTGGTAGGGTTATTAAATAAGAAACCTTTGGTATTTATATGTATTAAATTCTTATCCCTAAGAATCACTATGTATCCCTTGACTAAAAGTTCTATTTTGTGGCAAAGAAAGAGTTTCCTTAAGTTTCGAGGGAAATGGAGGTAGGAAATATAATTGTATTTCCTAAAATTAACACCAAAATTGGCCTTTAGGTCTACAAATAGTTTATCTTCACAAAGGGTGTGTTAACTTTTAAATTGGTTCAATTTATTTCACATATTATTACAATCCTTTGTGAGACTAACTAGTTCCCCAAAAAAGCCAACTTGTTCATTGATATTCTCAAAAATTATTTTAGAAAATCCTTCCAAGATAATTCTTTGATAATTTATTTTTTATATGTTTAATTATATACCAATTAGTGTAGGATTTCATTGTATTGTTGGATCCCACACCAAGATTATTTTTATATATCCTTCAACATGATATCCCCTCCAGTCTCTAATAACTTGACCGATAGTAAAAATACCTAGATTTTCTGTGGAGAATCTATAAAAGTTACATTTAACCCAACCTATCCTAAAATTAATGTAAACTTCATACCAAATATCATTTATGGAAGGGAAACAAAGGAAAATATGATCAATTCTTTCACTCAAATCTATTAGATTTCCACAATTCATACGTATGTTATTTCAGTTTCTGGATTCAATTGTGTAGGTTTTTTTACCATCAACATTTCAGATCATACTACATGATCCATCATCAGGATGTCAAAGAGCAAGAGCAAGAGGAACATGAAATGGTAGATTGCAGATCTAACAGACAATAAAAGGAGGAGGGAGAAGGGAAGAGGAGAGAGATAGAAGAGAGGTACACAAGGATAAAAAATAAATAAATAAAAAATAAAAAAATAGATTTGTCCTATACCTCCACACTAATAAAAACAACACTCCACAAAATAAAGAGCCAAAAATATGATGTAATAAGATGGTGTGAAGAAACATGAATGAAAATAAAAATATATGAAGAGGAGGATTACGTGCAAAGTAAAAGGTTTAAAAAGATATTAAAATGTTAAAGTGTGAAATAGTTAGCAAGGCATGGAGAATATCTGTTAACTAACATGATGCCTCTTTTATTGAAATTATCAATGGTGAGAATGCTTATATGAGTAGTGGCATATGAAAAATAGTTGAATTTATTAATAAGCTTCAAGATCTAAATTTGTTTCCAAGAATTTTTATTATTTTCTTTGGTCTCCATAGCCCAATAAGAAAGCTTAACTAAAATTTTTTATGAATGATTAAATTTATAAATTTAGGTATCTTGTCCATCATGAAAAAATAGGCAATAATATTCAAGATAAATTTGTAGGTTATTGGCCTCCTCTTCCAACTTTCAATAGAAATTAGGTGGGACACCTCTAATCTTTTTAAGTTGATCTCACTAAAGAGTTTTGACCTAGTATAATAACCTTTCCAAATGAGGTAATTATTCAAATAGTCTATATTTTTCTTTCTCAAGACATCTTTTATACCATTGAAGTTGTTAGTGGAAAACAATGTTCCTCCTTGCAAAAACATCACCCTTGAGTATGGAATTTATTCCATTTTCAATTATTTGTCTTCCACCTTTATTGAGGACATTTATGAATTTAAGCATATTGTTCTAAATCGGGGATTCTAACAAAAGATCCAGATCATGAATTATGCTATTGAGAGAGGAATTTTGGAGGTAATTTTCCATTATAATTTTGATCCAATCCTTTTCCACATTTATTCCTTTTCAACCAATATTTTAGGGAAGAGCTCTATTGAAAGTTGGCATTTTTCTAATTCCTATCTCACCATAGTTTCTCATATTATTGGCATTTTTCTAATTCCCATCTCACCATAGTTTCTCATATTATACTATTTTATCACACATAAGAAATAAAATCAAAGTCTTATCCTTAGTGCTAGCTCATAGAAATTTATTTGTATTTTTTCAATTTATCAACAATTGTTCGTGGTATTTTTAAGAGGAATAGATAAAACACTATAATATTATGAAGACAAGGTCTTAGAAGATGAAATTTTCTAGCTTGTCTTAGAAACTTCCCCTTGTAAGCAACAAGATTTTTTTGAAATATCTAAAAAATACTATTCCAGAATGAGTTAGAAGAGAAATTGGAAGAAAAAGGAAGGCCCAAGTAAGAATCAAGGAATAAAGCATCATTGTGTCCAAAGATAAATTGATTGTCTTGTCCTATGAGTAACCAAGGACATTGACATATAATTGATATCTTTTCTTGAAATAAAACATATCTACATCTTATAAATTCTGAGCTCATGAACGTCACAAAAATTAATGGTATCATCAAAAAATTATTGATGAGCATAAGGTTCCAGTTGGGAATAATCTTTTACATCTTCAAGAAAATTTATATTTCTATACCTTTGGATGTTCTAGACACAGAGTTTGGCTGATAGAGCAAAAAATTAGGGAGAGATGAGATCCACTTATATAAGCCCTTTTCCATAAGAGAAATAATTTCTAGGACAACCATTTATTAGAATAAAGAACCTCTGGGAGGAAATACATTGTGACATATCTTTTGAGAACTTTCCTCTAAAACTAATCTTCTTAAGGACTTCAAACAAAATATCCCAAAAATCCATGTAAATGATTTTGAAATATCCAATTTGAAAATACACCTATGTTCTTATTAGGATCCATGGAGTGAATGATCTCATGAGTAGTGATAATTTCCTTCAAAATATTTCTTCCTCATAGAAGCTCCTTCTAATGATTTGATACCAACTTATTAAGGACCAATTTAAGTCTTTTAACAATAATTTTAGAGAATTTTTTTATAAAGGGTGTTACAAAGACTAATATCTATATAGTTAATATTTTTGCTAGCATTCGTGGTCTTGGGAATTAGGGAAATAAAGATGCATTTTATTTTTTTGGAGAAGCGTCCTAGTTTAAAATGAATACCTAGAAACATAATAAATATCCTCTCCCATAATATCCCAGACATCCTACAAGAAATATGGGGGGATCCATATGGTCTTGTAGCTTTATAATAACCACAAACAAAAACATATTTAACTTCCAATAGAGAAACCTTCTCCAATTGTTTTTGGTTATTCTGATCTAAAATCAACTGAGGATTAACATCTAGCATCCCATTACGGCTAGTAAACCTCAAATTTTTATTTAGGTAAAAACCAACAAAGACGAAAAAAATAATATTTGAAAATATGTCTTAATCTTCTATTAATGTATTCTATGGGAGTTGTGTTTTCCTTATCATATTTATGCCCCTTTTCTTTAAAGTGGAATAATGGAAACGTTTGGTGTTTCTATGTCCTTTAAATAACCATTAGATTCTAGATTTTTTCTTGCAAAAAATGTCTTGTTTCTTATTTAGTTTGATTAGATTTCTCCCTAAAAAATCTTTCATCTTGAAAAGTCTCCATATCATTTTGACTCAATTCCATTTCTTCTAGGATGGCCTTTAGGTCCAAGGATGGTTTTTTTTTTTTTAACATGACAGATTTTTCCAAAGGAAATCTTGCTCAATTCATTTACGTTTTCTCTTATCTATTTCCATTTTTTATTATTGAAATATGGGGGAGCTCATATAGTAAATGTTCAATTAAATTTCCAAGATCAAAGTGAGAGGTCCACATAATTTCATACCTAAAAGGAAAATCATTTTGTTATATCTTTCATCCTAGAATGAATAATTATAGTATTATGATCAAAACCTATTTTACAATGAGTAGTCAAGGTTAAATTACTCACATTATTGCAATCGTTAAAAACTAAGGATCTATCCAATATAACTTGTACAAGATGATTTTCATGCCTTCTATTTGAAAAAGTGAAGAGAGACACTTTTACAACAATATCTATAATTCTCACAAGAGAAATAAAGTCACCGAGATCACTCATGTGAATACTAAAATTCTCAATTTCCCCCATCTTCTCTAAAGATTAAATAAATGAATTAAAATCCCCCAACATTTATTTGTTTACATAATTTCTAAAGATGACGGATCTTAAATAATTACTTAAAGTATCTCTTGAATTTTTATCAATAGGATCATATAAATTTATTAGGATCCAATTTTGGCCACTACTTAAGTTACAAAGAGTAGTAGCCACATTATTTTTTGAGACATGGAATATAATACCTAATAAGAACATGAGTTTATATAAGGTTTAAATCCTACCTAAAGCATCATATACATCACTAACACCCTAATCAACTAGGGGTCATATTTTATTAATAATTCCTTTAAACTCTTTCTCCTTTATTTTTTGTTCCTGGAGAAGTAGAATATATATCTCTTGAGCGAGAATAATGCATTTTAGAATATATTATTTGCCTTGACTGTTCAAGGCTCCCATATTGCAAGACATAATTTTCATGGAGAATAAAACATAAAGAAAAAAAACCTAAGCTACATTACATGTCTCTCACCAAGGGAGTCCCAAAAATAGATCATTTGTTCTTTTTCTTTAGATTAGAGAAACTATCTAGGGTCCTTTTTCTTCCACTTCATACATTCTTGGTTGCTTCTCTATCACTGGAAGCTATCTGAGATTGTTTATCTTCTTTGTCTTATCTTCCTACATTTTTTTCTTATTAGTTTTAGCATCCACTTGGGTCCATTCCATCACTAGATCATCGCCCTCTTGATATTTTTTGGGTTTATATGGAGAGGAGGGTAGAAGAAAATCATAAGAGGGAAAGATTCTCTTTAAGGTTTTTAATAATCATCTACTTGTTATCATCCTTATAAATCATCCTAGAGAGGCTAAAATATGATTAAAAATTCACTTTATTATTGATATTTGCACATGTAGATCTATTTCATTCCATATCTTAGTTAAAGTTACATTCCTAGTGTAAGAATATTTTTTTTTGTGTTTCACTATTTCTACCTTTGAAGAAGTACATAATCTTTTTAAAGAAGGTTTGAGAATATTAAATTTAAGAATTCTCAATTTCCCCCATCTTCTCTAAAGAGTAAAGAAATGAATTAAAATCCCCCATCATCTATTTGTCTTCATAATTTCTAAAGATGAAGGATCCTAAAGAATTACTTAAAGTATCTCTTGAATTTTTATCAATAGGATCATAGAAATTTATTAGGATCCAATTTTGGCCACTACTTAAGTTACAAAGAGTAGTAGCCACATTATTTTTTGAGACATAAAATATAATACTTGAAAAGAACACGAGTTTCTATAAGGTTTAAATCCTACCTAAAGCATCATATACATCACTAACACCCTAATCAACTAGGGATCATATTTTATTAATAATTCCTTTAAACTCTTTCTCCTTTATTTTTTGTTCTTGGAGAAGTAGAATATATATCTCTTGATCCAGAATAATGTATTTTAGAATATATTATTTGTCTTGACTATTCAAGGCTCCCATATTGCAAGACATAATCTTCATGGAGAATAAAACATAAAGAAAAAAAAACTTGAGTTACATATCATGTCTCTCACCAGGGGAGTCCCAAAAATAGATCATTAGCTCTTTTTCTTTAGATCTAAGAAACTATCTTGGGTCCTTTTTCTTCCACTTCGTACATTCTTAGTTGCTTCTCTATCACTGGAAGCTTTCAGAGATGGTCCATCTTGTTTGTCTTATCTGCCTACATTTTTTTCTTATTAGTTTTAGCATCCACTTGGGTCGATTCCATGACCAGATCATCACCCTCTTGATATTTTTTTGGGTTTATATGGAGAGGAGGGTAGAAGAAAATCCTAAGAGGGAAAGATTATCTTTAAGGTTTTTAATACTCATCTCCTTGTTATCCTCCTTAGCAATCATCCTAGAGAGGCTAAAATATGATTAAAAATTCACTTTATTATTGATATTTGTACATGTAGACCTATTTCATTCCATATTCTTAGTTAAAGTTACTTTCCTAGTGTAAGAATATTTTTTTTGTGTTTCACTGTTTCTACCTTTGAAGAAGTAGATAATCTATTTAAAGAAGGTTTTACAATATTAAATTTGAGAATTACCTTATTCTCTAGGACAACCTTCAAGGCATCAGGGTTTTTTTCCTCATTCATATTCTTTGGGCTAGCCTTAGAGGCATCCTTATTTTTTTCTTGGTCCTAAGGAGATTAATTTGTATTTTCATTTTGGAGGGGCTCTACATCAATTTGAGTTCTCTAAGTTATGGTTATCAAATTACCTTTATTAGGTTGAGAATTCATTGAACCATTCATATTATCCTTAAAGGAGGAAATAATTAGATCATCCATATTTCTTCTCTTGGTCCAGTTGTGTGTCCTTTCCACCTCCTCAAATGAAGGGATGTGATCCAATATAGCCTCATTTTTATGGGCATTATTCTTCTCCATTTTCCTTTGCAAGTTTTGATTTTTGGAGATTTGCAACTTGCAAAAATTTCTAAGGTAATCATATTTCTTATAAATCTAGCAAAAAAATTTAGCATTCTTGAATTCTAAAGGTTGGTTCAAGGATCTATACCTATATTGGAGACTAATAAAGGATGGAAGGATTGAGTTGACAACAAAATTTACATAGATCCTAAAAAAATGAGCCTTCAATTTTGTGTTGTTATCCTATCCATCACTTGAAGAGTCCCAAAGGAATTACCTATGCCTCTGAAAAGTTCATTGTTTCAATATTCAAGGGAAATTCTAGGAAAACAAATCAGTTTAGGGGCAATGACCCCCAAATCCTTTTGGGGATCAAGTCCTTGTTTCGATTTGTAGAGGGATAGGAAGTTGTGGAAGTTATTTCTATAAGTCTAGGGTCCACCAATGATGATGGAGAACAAATCTTGTATATTAAAAATGATAAAAAGAAAGAGGCCATCATCCATTAAACTATTCTTAACACTACCTTTAAATTTATATTGGGAAGGAACAAATTTCCTTTTTTGGTGAATACTAAGGTGAAAGGACACAAACTTACCAACAAGAGATATAGATTTATCTCCACAATAGCCTTCTTCATTACCTCAGTCAACGCATGAATCGATAACCCATCAATCTGACAGGGTATCTCCAAAGAAATTGAAGGTGAGATGTTCCCCATTTTAGTAGGGCATACACCCATTAGTTTCTTGACATAAGTGGTTGGTTCCTATTTAGAGAAAAAAGGGTTAAGATTTGGTGGGAAATGACTCGTGATATATGACATGCTTTCTCACAAGTAACAGCTAAAAATTACCATTTTGATGAAAGAACATTGTGAATCACAGGGATACTCCCCTCATTGGAGAAAGGAGGATATGGGGAGACCTTCATGGGGTCCCCATTCATAGATCCTATTAGGGAACACAAGAAAAACAACACCATTAGTGGACAACATAAAAACCCTAGAAAAGCAATGCGTGGAACAGTTTCAATCTTGTTGTTAGTTCTAATACTAAAGACATTTTTTATTCATTTAGAGTTCTTAGTTTAAGATGAAACCTCCCTTTCAAATATATATGTTTCATTTACTGTTGAAAGTATGGAGTGGCAATATAATTATTTATAATTCCACTAAAAATGTTAGGTTGAAAACTTTAACTAATTGAGCAGAAAATTGGAAAATTCAAATTTACGATAGAAAAATAAGAGATGAATGACCAAGAATTTCTAGATTCATGATATCTGATTTTATTTATTATCAATCAATGAAAAAAACAACCATGCAGTAGAAATAATAAATTGGACCCTTCAAAGATAGATTTGAACTCTAATGAGAGAATATGTGATGCATGTGGAAATCTCATAAAGAATTTACACTTGCCGGCAGACAAGTGCTGGTTATATTTGTGTGGCCTTTGTTCATTGAAAAATGTCATTACCAATCAATTATATTTTAAACATCAAGTTGGAATTATGTGCGTACCTAAAGATACTAGCCATTCCAACATTGGAATCGGCGGCTAGTGGACATCTTTGAATAAAGTGTCAAAAGAAACCAATTTAATATTAAAATAATAAAAGTATATTCATCTGTAAGAATTTGAATATACTAAATAGAATCTCAACCAGGAGTTCCCATCTGTAACGAATCTAGCTTATTAAATCTATGCGAAACAGGGAATCAGCCGGGATGAATTAAGGTTAGGACCACTTTGGTGAATCTTGAGCGCAGTTAAGTCTATATATACTGCCATAGAGTATGCCGAAATGGAGCAACTACTGGTCTGAGTCCATCTGAGCTATTATTCACAGTGAAGTGTTGTCCTGCAATCGTTTCTAGGATACTTCATTTAGGTTGCTCATTGTGTTAGCAAATGAAGTTCTGTCTTGCGTTCACGCTTTCTGTTTCTTTCCTTTTTTGGGTTATTTTAGTTTCTGAAGCTCGCCCAACGAAGGAACTGAATGCTGCAGTTTTAGTCCCTGCACATACTCCTGTCCCCCTATTCAGGGAGGTCTCAAACTTTTATCACAAAGAGTCAACAAGGTATAATGATTTCGTAGAAGATGGACGTGTTGACCTGATAAAAAGTAAGGACGAAAAAAATGTAGTTTACAAAAAGACAGAAGATGATGTTGGTGCAGCACCGCCTGCGTTGAGTCGTCAGGAAGGCCACAGTCCAGGAGTTGGACATTAATCCACATTCCCTCCACCATTGAAATCCTTGTAAGGAGAATGTGATCACACAAGTATTTAAGAATTCTATGTAATTTGCGCATTAACTACTCGTTCTGTCTTAGAGTGAAGTGTTTTGTGTTTGTTTATGCAAGTGAAGAGTCCTTGCATGTAATATTCAGGGATAATTGTGAAGTATATGGCCCCAAATATTTGTAACTGTCTTGTGTTTTCTGCCTTTAATATTACTGGTATTTCACCCTTCTATGAGACTCTTGTATTCTCAGCTTTCCTTCAAGGCCAAAGAATTTAATTTTCTTAGATAGAAAGGGCTACACTTTTGTTTAACAAGTGTTGTAATTGATTAGGAACAAACATCAAAATGATCAGATTGGGAAATTATAAAATAACTTGTTGCATCTAAACTGAGGCCGAATCGCTTTTGAAATTTTCTTGAGAAATGGGTGTTTAAGGACTTCAAGAATTCATTATATGAGCTGATTTCAGAGCCCTCAATAAAGCCCTCAATAATTATCAGAAATCTTATGGACGTATGTAGAAGAAAGGTGGTTAGGAAATTTTTATATTTGTATTTTAATGTGTATGTATGTGTATATATAAAATAGTATTATAAAATAAAAATGCTTCAAAATATATACAACAAAAATATATAAAAATAATTCAATAACAACATTAATTGGAATTTGCATATTGAAGAATGGAATACAAACTCCTTAAAATTAAGGTGTATTATAAATAAGTCATGTATGAGGAGGTGCTACTAGTAATTAGACCATCTAGTATTGGAACATAAAGATTAAATGTATTAAAAAATATTTAATATTTATATGTTTCATATATTAACATTTTATCCCATATCTTTTAAAGCATTGATTTTTAATTTAAAAATAGTTAAACAAATTGTTTTTTATGTATTTTATTTTAAAATAGATTTTACATATAATAATATTAAAATTTAATTTAAAAGACTATATTTTAATTTTCTAGATTGATTTCTAATTTTAATTGTTATTCAAACTGATTTGAACATCACTACCATCATTTTGGCAGGAACTTAGCTGCTTTGCAACCTAGTTATAGAAAACTTTTATTCTTTTTGACTAAAAGAGGTGATAGGCCTACACCTTTACATACATGATAAAAGGCACCACGTAGAGCACATGAGATGTGTGCTGCAAATGAAAACTAACAAGCAAATAGCTAGAAACCAACAAAACTAAGAAACAAAAATAGAAATAAAGAAACCACCACCAATCACAAAAGAAAACAACCACAAAACAAAGACACAAAGAAATGGGCTACTACTTGAATTTTTCTCCCAAGTACTCGACACATAGTTTTGGCTTTATTCAAAAGTATAATTCTTTGGTCGAAATAGATCCAAAAAAATAATGTTGACTCTTGGATCACCTTGACAATAAATGTAACGATCTAAATTCTAGTGCTAGACTCCCATGACATGGTAATTTTCTTCAAAATATATCCGTCAAAACCCAAAATACCCTCAATGTACTCTACTATGTTACCATACACTAGACACTCTCCTAGGCTTCACCATTACTTTTGAATTCACCACATATGTCTACTTATGTATGGATTAGCTTCCTCATCCCACCCCATGACACCAAAGAAACCAAAGAAAAAAACTAGAAAAGAAAACCAAAAAGAAAACTTTGGAAAGTGAAAAAACTAGATGTAAATTGCATGGCGAGTAGGCTGCCAAATTTGGGAGTAGTCTCTAAGCACAAAGTATATTTGAATAGTATTGATGAAATCCCTATAGAGATTTTGATGTTATTACATAATTATGTTGATAAGTGTTTTTATCTTCCCCTTCTAGTGTTTGATGGAAACATACATGCAAATGGATGTCTAGATTAGGGCTTCTTTATTGTTGAATTGGGTTTTATTTGTGGTGTATCTCAGCTTGGGGCTTTATTTATATTTCCCTATTTCTCAAAGAGGAGGGATTTATTCTATAGATGAGATGCACAATGATTAAAATATGTTGGATCTATTGGTTTATGATAAATGCCAAAAGTTAGAAGTGGTTTGGTAGAAGCTTTTAGTTGGTGGTTTGATTCCCTACATAGAGAAGTTGCATGGGGTGGAAATGCAACTAACATATAATTTCATTGAGGGATGAAATGAATGGAATTTAAAAGTTTATGGATTGGAATTGGATATTAATGAGCAGCTGATTGCTAAAGTTTAAAATACTTTGATTGAGGGAAGGAATTTGTATAGGGATAAGAAGAGTGTGAATGAAGATTTGGATGTTTCTTTCTCGCCCAATGAAAGAGACAAGGTTTTCAAAAATTTAGATAGAGGTCATGATAGAGCTTCTCTCAAATTTCCATCAGCTGACATCGTTGAGGTAATAATGAGATAGCTAATTCTCGATAGAAAATTTAGTAGTCTTTTTAGTTATCATTTTGTATTTTGAATCATTTCGACCACAACAAATGTATTTCAATCCCATACTATGTTTTGGCATCCATGAATCATATCTCATGGGCCCATACAAAAAACTCTTCATCCCCCATTCTACATGAAGGGCTATATTGTTAATCATGGAATATGCATGTAATTTATATATCAAGAAGATTGTACCTCCCAAAATAGGCATTGAATTTTAGAAAAAAAAACCTAGGGACCACTGTGGGGAGGAAGGCTCCTCAAACTGATAGGGATTTAATTTGGACAGAGATTGAATCTTTCATTTGAATACTAAAAAGCAACCCTCTACTACCTCCCTTTCCCATTAAAGGGGAGTTATTTATGATGAGGAGGGGTCAAACTATTTACCCTCTTATGAAATTGTGCCATATTTTATGGACCCTAGTTCCCACAAAAAGGAAAAAGGAAAAGTTACAACATTGATCTCTGAAAGGCATAAGGATAATAGTGGCACTTTTGCATCCCTCTCTATCGAGAAAAAAAAAATCATGTCATGCTACTAATTCTAAAGAGTCACTATATTCTTCCCCTATTTCACTTGTCCATCCCTCTCATGACATGAATAGAGAGGTGGATTTGGGTCTACATTTTTAGATTTCGATTAAAATGGGGAAGACATGTTGATGGAGAAAGGTTCCCTTGTCCTTAAAAGTCCTAACATTGGAAAAATTTTAAAGACTCTGATGGAAAGCCAAAATGTTGTTTTCGCTTGGACTGTGGAAGTGAATGCTTTAAAATAAAAACCCTCACTGGTGAGCCCTCAGCTGGAAAATATTATAGTCAACACTCAAACTATTTCTCAAGGTATTAGTGTCCTTACAATGGATCATGAGAAATGCATAAATAAACTGAGGGAACTTTATGCAATCTACAAGAAAAAGTTAGAGATGTTGTTGTAGTAATCAAAAGAACTATGGACAATTCTACGGAAGGCGTATGAAACATAATGAATAGGCAGAGGATTTTCATTCTTTGTCTAGGAAAACACCTACTTCTTCTATAGTTAGCATAAAATCCCTCTCATGACATTAATAGAGAAATGGATTTGGGTCTACATTTTTAGATTTTGATTAAAATGGGGAAGACATGTCGATGGAGAAAGGTTCCTTTGTCCTTAAAAATCCTAACATTGGCAAAATTTTAAAGACTTTGATGGAAAGCCAAAAATTTATTTTCGCTTGGACTGTGGAAGTCAATGCTTTAAAATAAAAACCCCCACCAGTGAGCCCTAAGCTGGACAATATTATAGTCAACACTCAAACCATTTCTCAAGGTATTAGTGTCCTTATAATGGATCATGACAAATTCATATAGAAACTGAGGGAACTTTATGCAATCTACAAGAAAAAGTTAGAGATGTTGTAGTAATGAAAAGAACTATGGACAATTCTACCAAAGGCGTCATGAAACACAATGAATAGGCATAGGCTTTTCATTCTTTGTCTAGGGGAACACCTACTTCTCCTATAGTTAGCATAAAATCCGCTAGAACGTGTCAACAAAAGGATGTTAGTTCTACTACTAGGGATGTGGTCACTGATGCTAGCAAAATGGATAAAGATATTATTTTTGGGCCTACAACTAGACTCATGAGGAAGGACAAGGGCATTGATCCTATGGACAACATTGTTAACAAGGTGAGCACTATAAATGTAGATGTTATTTATAAAAATTCTCATTTATTTAAGTCTTTGTAAGTATTTAGAGCATCAGTTTGGGGTTTCTCTTGCTCTTTTTTTAGACTCTCTTTTCTTATGTTCTATCTCTTTATAACATGTATTTCTGGTCCTTATGAAACCACTTTACCTTTAATCGAAAACAAATAACTATGTCACCAAAACAAGTAACTATGTCAAGAAAATAGAAAGTATAAAATAGCAAAAAAAAAAATATAAAGAAAATATCTTCATACTTGCATCCAATAAAAATTAATTGAACAGTTCTAATCAAATTCGAAATCTTGGACATTCTATTACAGAGAAAAAAAGTTCCCCTGGTTGTAATCATTCTTGCAGGGAAAAAGGGAATAATTTTCAAAGCAAAAACTGAATAATTAGAGTAATAAAAGTTAGAAAAAAAATTAAAAGCTAATTGAATGGTAACACGCAAAGAAAGAGCACATTCAGCACACTTTATTTTGGAATACATGTTCTCTGAACCTATTAGGTAAGAATAAGAGAATGGGAGATGCCTACAATGGGGAAAATGTTAATGTAGGCTACAATGCACCGAAATACCACTGATGCAAAGGTCTTGGTCCCGTTAAACTACAGGTCAAATTTTATTTTCTGGGAAAGAATCATTTCACTTTTGTAAAACTATTAAATCGGTTTCTATTGAAACGTTTCCATTTATACTTCAGCATGGTGTTTCGTATGATTTTTTTTATTTTTATTTTTAAACCGTGTCTGAGATTTTCATGTCGTGTTTCGCCTCACCACCAACAAAACGAGTAACTGTAAAAGCATCGTGCAAGTGTAAAAGTGTGATACGAATGTCGATACCAAGCAGCGCTATCGGCTTAAAAAGACTTGGACTGTGAAAATATTACGCTCTTTACAATTAAATTTTGCTGCGAGACATAGATAGATGACTCCAGAAAACAGCAATCAATAAAGATTTTGATCATAAATATGAATTTAAAAATGTCGAAACCCTAATAGGAACATGAAATCCAAAAAGAAAGAATAATTTTGTTTAAAACCCTAATAACAGAAGCACACCTTTAATGGATGCGGATACATTTGAAACCTACGTTTTATGAACAGATGAAGCTGCTTCAGCAGACTGCTCGTTTAGATCAATTATGGCTTGTGCTTCCTCTGCAGAGGCAACATTTTTAGGGTGAGGCGTTGCTTCGGCCGTCTTGGAGTCTTGTTTGGGGCTTTTAGGAAGATAAATTACAGACTAAATAAACTATAAGCTTAAGGAAGTGGAATAGATTACAGACTACTGAAAATATGACATTTTAGATATTAAAATCGAAAAATAGAACTTCAAAGTTGTAAAGATATTAATAACTGGTATTTTAATTATTATTGTCGGTGTTCGGTGCGCTTATGATTAAAAATAATAAAGCGAGTCTTTGAAGTTGCAAATAAACAAAAAGGTTGTTAGGACATGGATTTAGTTTTAAAAGAAATTAAATAATCCAAGTGGAACTTTCGCTTAAAATATTAGCTTACGATAAGGAAAACTTATGAACGAACTTTTTGAATTATTGAATCACCGTCCAAGCTTGTAAGGTGGTTACTCATTCCCAGTTGTGCGCGAACGAAAACAATATTTTACAATTCTAATGTAACAATCGCAACTTCTAATCTCAGATCGTTTACCATCTTGGAATATACTACTGTTGGACTGAAGAATCTACCTTAAAAAAGCAACAGGCATGACAATATTAAATATTGAAGCAGTAGTGGAACCCCAACCCAGGCTAGAAATTGAAGGGGAATCTGAATTTCTCAGTTTAAATAAGACATGAAATGATCCCCACAGGAGATAGTGCAGCCGCCAATACAGATGGGCATGCTTCAAAGAATCTTCAGCCTATAGGACATTATAAATTGAGTTAAGGTCTCTCACAATCATACCAACAATCTGTTTGCCATAGGATTTCGTCTCTTCATGTACACTCTGGGTTGTCACTAGAGTCTATTACCAATTGTATATTTTCTTGTCATCGTAGTATACTATTGCCCAGACTTGTTATTCTCTGAAAAGTTCCTTCTTGTACTTCCGAAATGAGATTTGGCATTGCTGTTATGCTTTTCTTTGTTTTGGGTTTCTTGTTTTGTGAAGCTCGGCCAATGAAGCCGATGGATAGTGGAATTCAGGCGGTTTCCCCTGCGCCCAAAATTAGTGTGGTCTCTAAGGAAAGTGATGATTATAATGTTGTTGCATCAAGGCCCGTCATAAATCACCAGCAAGGTCACAGTCCAGGAATAGGCCACAAGTAATCCAGATTCCCTGTGCTGTTAAGAAACCCAGCTAGAAGATCATTCAATTGTAATTATTTTTTATGTGCTGCGGATTGGGTTGCAGAGTGTTTTCATTATATTAGTAGATCTTGTACAAAGGTTGGTGTTCTTGTCGAGAAAAAATATAGTATACATCATGAATGTATATGGAGATCAGAATAATTTCTGTAATTGCGTAGAATTCATTATCTGTATTTCTGTAGTACTTTTCTATTTTATATGTACAGTTTATAGTGGTGCTTCCGCGATAAGAAACCTTGATTTCTAGCACCCACAACTGCAGTGTAAATATTCATATATTGCAATATATTTCTTATTATCGTGACCATGCGTAAATATCCATTGTAAGTATTTGTTGTAGCTGTTTTATATCTTGAATCTGTTTCGCACTTGAAATTTTATTTCAGTTCTTCTACTATATATTTTAACAGATGCATATTCAAACTCCATTGATGCTCCGGCATTCCAGTGATATATATAAATGTATTCGATGTTGAATACGATCATTTATAACATCGACAGAAAAAATGAATTCCCAGAAGATTAACTTTGTTTCGGTCCATACACCATATACTGTAACTCATAAGGTATAACGAATTCCGGGCATTTAAATGGTTAGGTTTAAACTATTTACATTCTCCAGCCCCGTTAAATCACTGGCAACATCGAAATACCAGGGCGAATTCTTCGAAATTTACCACATTTGAAGTGAAAAGGAAAACACCTCGACCACACAATAAATTTGTTTTGAAGTAAACCTACTGATCCAAATTAGTAACACTTTCAGTGATTTTCTAATTACGATAGAAACCGAAAAACGCGATTCATAGAATAATATTTTGATATTATATTAAAATGTGTGGTACTGAGATTCGAAGTGCCGACTTATGGAAAATGACAATTTACTAGGGTAAGAAAGTAATTTACAAGTGTTAGGTGGCGGAAGGACATAAATGTAAACACAATCTACAGAAACTATATACAAGCCAAAAGCAAAATTTAATCAAACTGTCTGCACTGTTACCGCACTTGAACTCTTTCTTAATGAATTGATTCGAACCATTACGTATGCTCAGAATGTTACGTATGCTCAGAATGTTACTATGTTCAGAATGTTACAGCATTCATCTGAATCCTCGTCTTTTGACTTGATTAGATAATCACTTGTTCCTAAAAATACCGCTAAACAGCTGATCAAATACTATTTGACGATGTTTCTTGTTTTGGAAGACATGGAGATTGCAAGGGTGATTCTAAAATCTAGATCAAATTCGTTACATTACAAAACTCATTAACCAATATATAATATATTTCATTTCATTCTTATGTATTCTCTATTCTCCTACTTTTTTCTTTTTTTTTTGTCTCTCTCTCTGTTAATCATTGCAATTGAAGTGGGAGAAATTACAATACTGAAATATATATTTGTGTAATATAAAATTTAAGTTTTTAATTTTTTTTTTCTAAACGATTTAATAATTAATAAATTTTTATCAAGTTTAAAAAATTTAACAATGAATAAATTTTTATCAAGTTTAAAAAAGATAATGTCCGTCATATGACACACATACATCTCAAGCTATTCTCTATATTAATATTGATCTAATGGTCTTAATTTTACTAAATTAGTATGGAACTATTTCATTAATCAATTTAACATTTGCTGAATCTTAAACATTGATACTTGGAAGTTCTTTTGAAGCTCAATTTATTATTCAAAACTTTATTGCATCGAAAAATCATTGCAATCTAGCTAAACAAAGGTGAAGTACACTCTCATTCCTTCTTAATGGACACAAGAACTATCAAAGTCCCAAAAATACATGGCATCAATGCGATCATTATGCCTCCTAGTCATCATCTCGTTACTAACTCTAAACAAATCCTTAAGTTGGCCTAGTGCTAGAGAAGTTGTGCTCTTAACAGAGAGGTCACAATATCAAATTGCACTAGAGGGGTAGGGCATGTACACTTTGTTTCTAGCACAATTAGGTGGCTCTCGCAGGGAGTACAAGGTAGTACTATATTACTGTAGCCATATGTAGACACAAATATAGATGACTGGTATTGTGGACTATACATAGGGTGTGCAACATTAAAATATGTGTTCTAATCTCCACTCATTACATGGCACTAGGAATTTATAAGGCTTGTACTTTAAGCTTGCACTATTGGTAGGTAAAATTGAGTGCTATGATTACATAAAACTTTTGAGATTCCACATTACCTACGAGGCTTATGGGATGATGTAACCGTAATTCATTATAGCCTTGACTACATATGAAATGCATATTACATTAATTAGATATCGACATGGATCATTTATGGAGAACCTTATAACAAGTCAACATTCCAAATTTCATAATTATTTTCTAGAGACTAGAATTCACTCAAATCAATCAATAAAATTAAAAAACCTACTTTAAATCAAACTCTATAGTTGTAAAAAAATTGAAGAACATAAATTGATATATTTATTTATATATTTAAATTAATAAATCAAAGACACTTAAATAGCTATCATACTTGAGAGATGTGTCTTAGTTAAAATATTAAAATATTAGGTAAAACATGTGACTAAATATAGTTAAAATATTTTAATAACACATCATAAAACTTATATAGGAAGGCAAATTGATGAGATAATATGATCTGCCTATAAATAGGTTTATTAGGTACTCATATATAGATGATGAATAGTTAATGTTACCATATTCAAAGATATTTATGGAGTCTTATCCTTATTCTGAACTCTCTTGATTAAATTTTTCCCTCATTATCCATAATCATATATATATTTCATTGTTATGTCTATAAAGATGTACTATTTCCAATGATCTTTGCAATTGAAACCATTAGAGATATCACTAAAGAATGTGAAGGATTTCAAAATATATTTCTTGTAAAAAGATTTGAAGATATTAATAGAGAAGGTTCAAAGAAATTCCAAATATATGTATGATAAAATCCTTCATAAATTATTTTTGGACCAATCCTCCCAACTTGTAATGATAACAAGTGTAGATACTTTATCACACTCACACTCACACACACACACACACACACACACACACACACACACACAATGAGAGAGAGAGAGAGAGAGAGAGAGAGAGAGAGAGAGAGAGAGAGAGAGAGAGAGAGAGAGAGAGAGAGAGAGATTTCATAATTGTACAAAGCCCTTCCTCAATTTGGAAATATAGAAGATAATTAAGGGTATGAGATATGTCATGTGTCTCAAGTAGATGCAAGGTTAGCTTGAGTGCATAAAATAAAACTACCTATGACGCTAGGAAATAGGCAATCAAAATAAAGATACATAAGTTAGACTAAAGAACCATGAATAGGTGAAAACCTATGTATCCCAATAGTTTTGTTTAAGTACAAATTAGAGAGAAAAATGTAATAAGATAATGATGATGGTAACCTACATATAGGCCATGTTAGGTATGTTAGATAACTAAGAGGGGGGTGAATCAGTTAAGTCTAGTTATCCTACAGTCCCAACAACTCTCTAATGTATAAAAAAATCTTTTAATTCAATTAAACAACTCCGTAAAACTTTGTTTGTGCCTTTCTATTCATTAACCACATACCAGTAAATGATCTAGTGTATATACTGATCAAACTAGTAATAGTGATGTGTAAAGAAAAATAACAAATCATCACATCCATACACATATAACACTTTGATTTTTAACGTGGAAACCCTGTTAGGGGAGAAACCACTTGGGACCAAAACCTGAAAATAATTTCACTCTTATGAAGTGAGCTCGGTAAAGAGACGACCATGTTAAAGATTACAAAACACACTGTAAGGTGTGACCTTGTTAGAGGATTTATCACTAATAGTTCTTTGTGACCAAACATTCACTATGGCATCAACATTGAAAAAATCAACATTCATTGAATGTCATAATGAAATATAAAGACTATTAAGTCCCACTTGGTTAAGAGATTTATCTATAGCAATGGTTAGAATGCAACAGTAAATGATCTAATTCAAATACAAGTTTCTTTGCAGATTTTTAGATCTATGATAAGCTCAAAATACCTTTTTCCATCATAACACATCAATTTACTTGTATCCTCCAACTCTCTTCTTCTCGGTTAATTCTTTTCTCTAACGCTCGACGTTGTCTGCAAATTTAATCGGTTATATCTTTAACCCATTTGACCAGCTTCAAATGATAAAATCTTCTCATGTGTATTCTAGAATTAATTATGAATGTTTTGTCTCCTTCTATAGACATGATAGAAATTTTTTTTCTCATCCATAGATTTTGCCTCTTAATCTTCATCGTTGATTTTGCTGCTTCAACCTTCCTCAGAACTTGTGTCTGTAACAAGTTTCATTCTAGATCATCTCATCATCATTGAATTTTGTCATTCATTTTGTCTTCATAAAAAAGTTTATCTTTAACATCAGAATCATCCATATTCATCCACCTCATCATCTTTAGTCATCTATCACTTGTTCCATTTATTTCTTTCACTTGGTCAATATCGTGATGTGTCGGTGACTTCTTACTTGGTTAATACTATACTTGGTATACACTACACTTTCTTGGTGTACACTATTTCAACTTGGTGTATACCAAATTCTTCATTTACCGACCATATAAACTTGTACATTCTTGATTTTCAATTCATAAAAGAATTATGTAATACAATCAAATCACTAACATAATATCATAGACTCATCAATAAGTTACTGAATGAATACCATATCCATATCTTTCTCATACATCTCTTCTTCATGTTAATATCTCATTCCTTCACCATTATTTCCTTCATCAAATGTTTGTAACTATCATGATAAGTATTGTCAAAACTAGTTCACAACAATGACAATATAATAATTGATTTAATGTGTCACATATACCTTTATAGCTCGGTGATCACTAGTCTCTCCCTTTCAAGTATCCAAATAGTTGTCAATCTCTCTCTTAAGATATTCTTTTACTTGTAGTAGAACAATCTCTCCCTTTGACATTGATGGCAAAACAATATGAAATATGCCATAGAATACCAAATATTTATCTACAACTCTATGTATATATGCTATGACTCAGTAAGCTCTCCCTATCTTATGCATTTAATATGTTTAATCACTACACATCATCAAATTCATCCATCTCTCACTATTTTTTTATCATTTCTCTCCCTTTAGATCTTTCCAAAATATTTCATGCAATTTCTCTTCCTTTGACAATAATGCCAAAAATAAAATAATCATCTCTTTAGTAGCCAAATCAATATCTCTTTCATTTGGTTTAGATTGTAGTACCTTGCATGTACAAATATGCAAATTTAGTTTGTCCTCCATCTTTCACAACTTTAGGAAACCCAAAGTTTTAACATCATGCATCAACATCATTAGATATTCGGATAAAGCACAAGTTGATGCAACCTCATATCACCTTAGTGATTGTTAGATAGGGAATGGACCTCTAGTCTACTTCTCAAGTATTCAAGTGTATCCCTCGGTAAATGTTTAGTAAATATATTAGAAAGTTGTTCTTGTTACTTCACATATTCCAATTTGACTTTATTTGCTTGATCTTATTCCCTCGAATAGTGATACTTAATAGATATGAGCTTTGTCTTTTCATGCATCACTAGTTTATTATAAATATTAATAGCACTCGTGTTATCACAATAATTTATCACTAGACCAGTGATCTCTTCATTCATACCTTCCAATAGCTTCTTTATCCATGCTACATTTGAACAATTAGCATCAGCAACAACATATTCTACTTCTGTAGTGGACTGATAAATGTTGCCTTGTTTCTTACTTATTCAAGTCATGAATATTTCTCCCAAAAAGAATGCTCCACCAGTAGTACTTTTCTATCATTAATATTTCCAGACCAATCAGCACCAGTTTAAACTTTTAGTTCAAAATTGTGTTCTTTCTTGTACCATAATTCATAATTTTCAGTATTCTTCACATATCTTAAAATTCTTTTCAAAATAGTCACGTGTGATAATTTAGAATTAGTAGAGAATATAGCTACAATTCCAACTGCATGTGAAATATTTGGTCTAATGTGCACAACATACATTTATTTTCCAATTATTGATCTATTGATGGTTTGATTTACCTCAGTTGACTTGTCATGCTTTGTCAAATTGCATCCAATGATCCTCAGTGTACCAACTAGTTTTGCATCTTCCATACCGAATGTCTTTAATACTTATTTGATTTATTTGGATTGTGTGATGTATATGCCTTCCTTCTACTATATTATTTGCAATCCTATAATTTTTTTTTATCTCACTAAACATTGCCATTTCAAATTTTTTCATCATTTCATTAGCAAAAGATTTGCATAGTTTATCACATGGCCTCCAAATAGGATATCATCAACAAATATTTTAGAAATAAGAATCGTGTCATCCATTTCATATTTCAAATACAAATTGTTGTTGCCACTTGTTCTAACAAATATAATTCTTATGAGATAAGAATGTATTCTTTCATACCATGCTCTCGATGCTTGTTTCAATCCATATAATGCCTTGTGCAGCATACATACCATGTTCCTCTTATTAGGATGAATAAAAACTTTACATTGTTCAATGTATACCTCTTCCTCAAGTATCCCATTCAGAAATATAGATTTGGCATCCATCTGATATACCTTAAATCCTTTGTAAGTAGTATATGCTAGTAGTATTCTTACTCCGAGTCTAGAAATGGGTGAAAAAGTTTCTCCATATCCTTTGCAAACTAATCTTTATTTTTTCCTTGTTACATCTCCATTCTCATTTAATTTGTTTTGGAATACCCTTTTGGTTACAATCAAAATTTTGTGTTTCGGTCTTGGTACCAATGTCCATGTCATTTTTTTCTATATTTTCTCAATTTCTTCATTCATTGTCTTAATCATTTCATCATTTTCCAATGCATCTCTAAAAATTTTAGGTTCAAATAAACAAAATAAAAATGTGTTGTTTATTAACTTACTTTGTGTCATCATTCTTGCTCTTTTATCTCAATTAATCTGATCTTGTGGATGGTGTCTTCTCACATACTTTACAAGTACAGGTTCAGACCTCGGTTCTTCTATTTGTTCTCCACTCGGTCCATGATCATGATTCTCATCAGTAACTCTTTGTTGATGCTTAGTAGAATTTATATGATGCTCGGTAACACTAGACTATTCCTCGGGTAGAGTTTCAGGTTCTTCAATATAAACAAATCTACCATAGTCTTCTAGTTCCTTTTTTCTTTCTTCATCATTCTTTTTAACATACACATCAAATCTCACATTTTGACTTTCAATCATCTTTTTAGTAGCCTTGTTCAAACATTTATAAGCCTTTCTTTTAGTGGAATATCTTAGAAATATCCCTTGATCACCTTTTGAATCAAATTTCCCATTTATATCATTTTTCAGAATGTTAGATACATACTTCCAAATATTCAGAAATAACTCACTTTAGGTGTGTAACCATACTATAATTCATAAGGTGTCTTATTTGATTCTTTGTTTAGTTGAACTTGGTTCACTGTATAAATAGAAGTACTAACAAATTCTCTCAAGTACATTTATTAAACATCCTTTTCAATCTTTGATGGATCTACTGAGATCCCATAACTAGGTATCACATGACCCAAATACTTGACCTTTGATCTAAGGAATGTGTATTTCGACAAGCTTCCATAAAGTTGATTATCTCAAAGGCAATGTAAAACTTGTGTCAGGTGCTCTTCACGCTCTCTCTCATCCTTCAAGTAGAGAAAGATATCATCAAGGAATACCACCACAAATGTGTCAAGGAAAGTAAAAAATAGTCCATTCATAAGACTCATGAATATAGCTGGAGCATTTGTAATACCAAATGGTACCACGGTGAACTCATAGTGGCCATATTTGGTGCAAAATGTGGTCTTTTGGATATCACTATCCACTATCCTCAACTGGTGATATCTAGCCTAAAGGTCAATCTTGGAGAACACTCTAGCACCCTTTAGCTAATCAAACAGGTCAATAATCCTAGGAATGGGATACTGATTCTTGATGGTTACCTTGTTCAACTATTGGTAATCCATAAACAACCTAAGAGATTCATCCTTCTTCTTCACGAAGATCACATGTGTACGCCAAGGAGAAACACTAGGACAAATATGTCATTTCTCTAACAGTTCCTCAAACTGTAACTTGAGCTCACTAAGCTCATTATTTGTCATCCTGTAAGGTGCTATGGAAACTAGTTCTGCTCCTGGTACTAGTCTATGTGAAAGTCCACTTCTCTTTAAGGAGGTGCATACCTATTAGTTATGAGGGAAACACATATGCATATTCCTATAGAATGTGATGGTCATCGAGTGAGGCTTCCTATTTTGCCTCATCTTCCCTATCACTGATGGTGATAGAAAATATCTATCATCCCTTCCACATGCTTCTCTTAATATGCATAGAAGATATCATACGAAGGGATATAGGCCTCTGGATTCCAAATATCATAGTAGTGTTTCCATCATCATCCAAGCATTCAATCAAATTCTTATGAAAATCTAGCTTGGCCTTGTGAGCATATAAAGAATCCATGCCAAAAAATAGTCTGTAAGATCTAAGAGGTGTAACTTTGAGGTCAGCTAAGGTGTTCAAACCACCAATTTGAATCGAGCACTCCCTAACCATCGAGGTAACCGATACTCTAGCTCTTGAAGCTAACTCCACTTCCTACCTAATATCCTCCCTAGCTCCCAGTATCTCATAATTCTCCATGATCGATGGAGAAACAAAGGATTCGGTAGCTCCAGTATCAAAAAGGATACAAACTCCACTACCTCTGAGCATACCTAAATCCTTAATGACTATGTTTGATGCTCTGCCTGGTAGTTGTCAACCACTGAAAACACTTTGTGGGGCTTTCCCATGTCCCCAACTATGGATTTAGACATCGCTGCGATTGACTACCTCCTTGAGGACATTCGCTAGCTATGTGCCCCATGGTACTACAAGTATAACATGGTCATTGATTTTGAACTAGAATTCCATAAGGTCTGGACTACTGAGATCCTCCTATCTCTATAGACCTACTATATCACCCTTTATAGGGTTGTTGTGTCTATTCTGGGGGTGTATAAGCAGCCTGAGATTTGTTTCCTTTCTTAGGACCCTGAGAAATTGACTACTTGGGCTTTGAGCCCTGCTATCCTTGGGGTAATTTCAATGCTTGGCTCTACTGACATTGCTTAGGCCACCGCTACTGAGGCTGCATGACTTTGAAATTCACTGAATTGTTCCTCTGATTCCCTTTCCATGGGGGCTTCTCATAGGCTAAATTCTGAGGTTTAAAATTGTAGTATTGAGATCCCTTAATGATCTCCTCTACAACTAAGGCCCTATCACAAGTGAATTGTAAGTCTCTTGGTGGTACCATATGTACCATACCAAAAATAGAGGGGTTTAATCCCTTGATGAACCGATTCACCTGTAACTTCTCATCCCTCATGTACTCGATGTAAGGAAGGAGATGAATGAAATTTTCCTCATACTAGGCCACTGAAAGTCCCCTCTTCTATGAATCATGGACCTCATATATGTGATGTTGTCTAAACTGTTCACAGAGGTACCTGGCCCTAAAGATCTAGAGGAAAGTCTCCCATGTCAGGGTTAACTAGATGACCATTGAACTCCTCGTGTTTCCACTATGTGGAAGCTCTGCCTCTAATAATGTGAATAGAAAATCATTTGTTAAGGCTCCTCTCTTAAGGGCACAATCCAAAATAATGCTCAAGGCTCAGAAGCCAAGACTCGACCTCTATCCTCTCTGTAGAACCCCATAACTATGGTGGCTAAAGCTGCGTCAACTCTCTATTCTAATTACCTATGTCAGTAGGTGGTCTATCATATCCATGACCCTCATCTCTGGGTGGATGATTTGGTCCCTTGATGGACCCAACTTCTGGCTCAGCCTGAACCTCTTCGAATCTAGGAGGAGGACTGCAACATCGCTCCCTACCTGAGGACCCATGTCCTTCCATACCTTGTTGTACATTCTAAGGAACAACTCAAGGCATACAGTCAAGGATAGGTCCTACAATTTTCTGAAAGGCCTAAAACAACTTTGCATTAACATTGAGAGGTTATACCTCTCCCTGAGATAATAAGATATGCCTATGTCCACGTCCATGTCCATGAGTTGATCGGTTGAGTGGAGGAATCCTACACACATAAACACAAAAGTTTAGCAACTACGAAGTGGGTTAGGTTCCCAAGGTTAACTAAACCATGCTCTGATACCAAAATGTCATGCCCAAAAAGTGAGCAAAACTAAACTACAAAACTTTTAAAGCCTACTAACCAACTACAAACATACCAACATACACAACTAAGAAGTGAAACACTAACTAGCACAAGCCTCTACGTACAAGCAAAATGATGCACAGAGAGAACAAATAACTAGAAACATTGAAGTGTCTAGAAACACCCAATGGTCAAACCATAGAAGGTTGACCAAGTTTGACAAAGTTTGACAAAAATTCAAACTTCCTCGAACAACTCCAGACTATACTACAGGGTTCCCTAGACTATAGGCTTCGACTGACACACAAACTGAGATAGTTGACTTAAAGTCAACTATAGTTGATGAAAAGTCAATCATGCACTGAAATACGTGGAGCCAAGCTAAAAGGAAACAAAACTTACCTAGAAATACTTGGGCATGTAAACCGAGGCATTTGACCTAGGTTTGAACAAGGGTTGACCAAAAAGTCAACTATTCCCAAATATGACCAAAGATGAACTACTAAGGCTAAAACATGACAGTGTAAGGCTCATGCATGCAAACAGAGGTGATGTCCAAGGTTTGACTAAGATTGACCAAAAAGTCAACTATACATTAAAGTGGTTTTCTAAATACAACTAAGGTTTACAACATAACTGGGAGGATTTGTGCATGTAAACCGAGGTACTTGCCCAAAGTTTGATTAAGAGTTGACCAAAAGTCAATTGTGCACAAAAAATAGCTTTGAAGTATAAAGATATCATCAAGACCCTAAACGAGACCAAAGGAAGATGATAAGAACCCTATCAACAGTAACGATAACGAGTAAGGCAAAAATGAAACATAAAGAATGTTTTTAATTTTATTTAAAATTCTCCCAATAAATCTAAAATAAATTGAACAAATAAAATTATTCCATAAAAATAATAGGATTAAAATATATCTAGTATGATAATTAAAATATCTAAACTTAAATCTTCAATTCTAAATATTACATTAAACATACTAATTTAATTAAATCTATTTTTAAATGATCATTATATAAAAAATATACTTAATTTAACACAGATTTAAATCTAATAAGACTAATTTATTTTAATTTAATAAATATAATCTAAATTAGTAAAACAATGAACTAAACTAATAAGAATAAAAACTTAAAAATAAACAACCTGCTTTTAATAACCAACTATTTAATTAGAAATAAAGCAACTTACCTTAAAATGAATTTAACAATCATTTTTAATAAGGAATCTAATATTAATAAAAGTTAAATCGAATTAATCTAACTAATCAACAAATCCCTAAATATAATTAAATTAAAGTAATATAACACATCTGCTATCTAATAAAATAACATCTACAAATTTTATATAAAATTAGTAAGCATCATTTCTTGGATGAAGGTGAAGCCACTTCCCTACAGTCGCGTGTTTGATGTGTGCGCACACAAAGGGTATGAACAAAGGGGAGGGGAGGTGGTGGCTCAGCGCGAGCACCCTATCCGCCCTCCATTATTGAGGTAGTGGTGGTGCGGGTGCCAGTGCCGTAGACTAGCTCCACTCACAAATACTATCGGGGGGATGGGGGGAGAGGAGGTAGGGTACGAGATTGGCTTCAACCATGCTCCCAAACCCTCGGTCCCCCAAAAAATTTAAACATTGAAAAATTTCTAACAAATACCCAACGTTCCTGTGCATGAAACGAGTTTTCCCTTTTGTTAATACATTTTTATTTATTTATTTATTAAAACATTCTTTATATATATATATATATATATATATATATATATATATATATATATATATATATATATATATATATATATATATATATATATATATATATATATATATATATATATATATATATATATATATATATATATATATATATATATATATATATATATATATATATATATATATATATATATATATATATATATATATATATATATATATATATATATATATATATATATATATATATATATATATATATATATATATATATATATATATATATATATATATATAATTATTTCTACGTACAAAATAATTTCCAAAATTATTTAAATTCTAATACAAAAAAAAATGGTTTTCATATACATGATAAGTGTTTGTTAAATGCATATTCGGCATAATTTTCAATATAAATTGCTAAGTGCAATTTATTACAAATTTTGACATATTACATTTCAATCTCAATTTTTCAAATACATAACTTATGAAAGTCTAAATTGAAAATTCCATGTATAATTACTAATTTCCCAATAGTTTAAGCATTTAAATTTTACATTTAAATTTGATGGAAATTTCCAAATTTATAATTGCCATAAAGATCCAATTTTCCCAAAAACCTTAATTTTTCCATAACAATATTTTCCAAATTTATTACAAAATCCAAATGTTTAAAATATGAGGAATCTCTAATTCCAAGTTTCATCATGCATTTGAAACGTAAAATTTTACAAAAAAAATTTTTTATTGAAATTTTCTAACTCCACGAATCTGTTAGGACCTACGTCCAACTGGGTACCTGATAGAGCAAGGTTGACCACAGAGGCTCACCTCCCAACCTAGACCTTTACAAGGCCACCCCCGAGCTAGGGGATCAAGTATGGAATGGGATACAAATAGTAAGCACAAGCATGAAGGAAAACATTCACACATAAAAATTCTTAAGAGATATTCCCAATAGGATTTTACAAGAGGAAGGTCTCAAAGAGACCTTCCTAAAATTGAGGTAGAGGTGGACTATCAGGCAGATAATCTATAGTATAAAATAAAATATTCACAATCCACACATGAGTTTGGAAAGATCATCTTCAAAAGATGCAGTCTAAAAACTCCTTATGCCCCCCAGGTGCCTGTAGGCCATACTTGGCATCATGGGTATCGTGAAACCCTATGTTTATCCCTCCACACATGGGAAACTCTACACAATCCTGGGTCTCTTCCTACTAACTCCTTCAAGGTTACTCTAACCTCCCTAGGGTGAGTGTATTCTTAAGGATCCCATCCCAAAAATGATTCTACGAATAAAAAATATAATAATTTTACAAAACAATAATTTTGAAGTAAGAACCATAAAAATCCATGGACTCCATTAATGGAGCTCCAATCTCACACACATGCAAGAAAAAAATAAACTCATAAGAGGCCAACCTTAATCCAAAGCAAGGTTGAAAATATGAAGGTTGAGAAATCCTTACAAGCAAGTCCTTCCCTAAGCTCCTTCCAAGAAGAATGGTCTCTAAAACTAGAAAGTATGTGAACATTCAAATCTTTTCTAAGACTTTCCCTAAATAGACTAATATCCTAAAATCTAGGAACCAAGCACAAGAGGGGAAGAAACTTCCATTCCCATCTTCCCACTTTCCTTCCTTCTCCATTAATGGAGTTGAATGCAAATTTGGGAAGAAGAGAGAGGTTAACCAAAACCTCACAACTCTTCAAATTCGCACAACTTTGAAATCAAGACTTTAGGGGTGTCATACATGATATTTAAGGCTCAGAATGTGCTGAAAATGATCCCTAACCCCTAGGGTACCAACCTGGGTAGCAAAAATGAACCCTAATTACCCCATGGGAGCCCAAAAGACCCTCCTAGACTGCACCTAAAGTTTACCCATGCATTTCAAGTCAAGGTTGACTATCTAGAAACTTCCCAACCCATGCTAACTTTATACTACACTATGGTCAACCCCTTGTTAACCCTTGACTCAACCCAAAACATAATTTAATGACCATGCCATTATTTATGCAACAATTTCCAAATTTGGAACATTTAATTAATATAAAAGACATGGATGTTTCACATACGCATTAACCAAATAAAATAGACATATGCAAACCACATTCACAAAATAATGACTAACCGACAAGGTCCACATTTCTTCATACAAAGAGGACATTGGAATGCAGGGTCTAACACATAGGTTCTAATACTGGGTGCTTGAATTTAGACCCATAGTCAACTATTCCTGCACACTCATTGCACACATCAGTAGGTCCAAATCAACATGATATAAAACACAATACATCATCAATATTACATGGTATAAAACTATGTGTGTGAATGAATTAACTAAACATATCATTGGTTTCCTAAACTAATTTTCATCACAATAGCATCTAACACCATAATTCATCATGTATGACATCATCATAAACTAATTTGAATCAAAGCATAAGATATCTCGAGTGTACCCTGATTACATAATCAGGTACCAAACATATAGCATAGGATTCAACAAATCCTTAAATTCATAAGTGTCTCAATAGTCTAAATATGTCTATGAAATATATACTGAAAGCCTAGACATCAAAGTAGTATAACTATGACTGTCAGGTAGGTGTCACATCCACCCCCTCTAGGTATGAACTTCCTGTTGGAGTTCATCAAACAGGTCAGGGTACTGTGATGTCATATGTGCTACATCCTCCCATGAAGGTGTGACTCGTCATAAAAATCCCACTAGACCCTAACCTGGTCTAGCACCCTACCTTGAATGGCTAGTGTCCGTCAAGCCAAAATATGAATGGGCGCCAATGCCAGCTACTTGTGTGACTCTACAGGTGCAAGGCATCCCAATCTATCACATGAGTCTCATCATAAACATACTTTCTCAAAACTAAAACATGAAACACATCATGGATGCATGAGAGGATAGGTGTTAAAGCTAAATGGTAAGAATTGCTCCTATCCTCTCAAGGATCTTTAAAGGTCCAAAAAATGAGGTTCTAGCTTAGAGCCCTTTCAAAAATAGATCCAACTCTTATGTAGTCACACTCTCAAAAAGACCATGTCTCCCACTAAGTAGGCTCGATCGATCCTCTTCACATTGGCATACTTCTTATGTCTATCCCAAGCCTCACCAAGATGTTTCCTCAAGACCAATAGAAAATGTCTCCTCAATCATATCCCAACTGAGTGGTGTCTTGCAAGGTCTACCATACAGAGCCTAGTACAAAGGCATACCCAAGGAAGTATGATGCCCATTATTATAGGAAACCTCCACTAAGTGTAGGTATTCCTCCCATTAGGTTTGATGGTCCATAACATACATGTGAACCATGTCCTCTAACACCTAATTGATCTCTTTTGGTTTGTCCATCTATCTCAGGATAATAGGTCGTACTGAAGTTGAGCCTAGTACCCATCACTGCCTACAGTTCTCTCCAAAATGATGAAGTGAAGAGAGAATATATATTAGAGATGATCTTATGAGGTATTCCATTCAGTCTAAAAATATCCTTCAAGAACACCTATGCCACTGATGGCGTAGTAAAGGTAGTATGCACTGGTGAAAAGTGAGCCACCTTGGTCAACTTGTCTGCTGTCATCATGATGGCATCATGAGGGCAAGATGACGTAGGAAGACAAACAATAAAGTCCATAGATATGGTGTCCCACTTCCACATTGGTATCTAATGGGCCTGAATTAGACAACCTAGATATCAGTGTTCTGCCTTCACCCTCTGGAACTCTAGGCACCTAGCTACAAAATAAGCAATTTTCATCCTCATACCTGGCCAATGATATAACCATCTCAAATCGGCATGCATCTTATTCACTCTAGGATGCACTACATAAGGGGCTCTATGGGCTTCTAGCATGAAAAAATTTCTCAATCCTCCAAAAGAATATATGTCGATGCATCATGTATGATGTAAGAATCCATCTAACTGCATGGTATAATCTACATATTTACCTTCAAGGGGTCTCCAAGGCTGAATCAACTCTCTCACTTTTGCATATAACTCATCATCATGCAAGTGATGAAGAATGTGATCTCTCAAATCTATGCCTATAGACATAGAAGAAAGCTCATGCCATCTCCTACTCAAAGCATATGTGACAACATTCTCCTTCCCCTTGATATAGTGCACATAAAAATCATATTCACACAATATCCATCTCTGTTGCCTAGCATTAAGGTTTGGCTATGTAAAGATGTACTATAGACTCTAGTGGCTTGAATGAAGCTCAAATCAATGTCCTAAGAGGAAGTGTCACCATCTCACTAAAGCATGGACCACTGCTGCAAGTTCAAGATCATGGATAGGATAGTTGAGCTCCTGATTCTTCCATTTCCTAGATTGATAGGCTATAGATAATCAATCCTGCATAAGAAATACCCCTAAGCCATCTAAGGAAGCATCTGTACAAACTAAAAACTCTACTGAAGGCTCTGGCACAATAAGAATGGGTGCACTAGTCAATGCTCTCTTGAGCTCTATCACACTTCTCAATCCACTCAAACTTATTTCCCTTTTGCTGAAGAGAAGTAATATGCTATTCCACTTGAGAAAACCCTTCGACAAACCATCTGTAATAGCTGGCTAGATCCATGAAGCTCCTCACTTCAATCACTGTGGTAGGTTCTTTCCAATTCATAATGACATCAATATTTGATGGATCTACTAAGATCTCATCGCCAGATATTACATGAGCCAAATACTTGACCTTAGTCTAAATAATACACATTTTGACAAGTTGCAAAATAGTTAATTATCTCTAAGGAACTATAAAACTTGTCTCAGGTTCTCTTCGTGCTCTCTCTCATCCTTCGAATAGATCAAGATGTTGTCAAAGAATACCGCCACAAACTTGTCAAGGAAATTATGAAATATTGCATTCATAAGACTCATATATAACTGAAGGATTTATAAGACTGAATGGTACCACATTGAACTGATAGTGTCCATATCTAATGTGGAATGCGGTCTTGTGGATATCACTATCCACTATCCTCAACTAGTGATATCTATACTTAAGGTTAATCTTGGAGAACACTATGGCACCCTGTAGTTGATCAAACAGGTCATCAATCCTATAAAGGGGATAAGGATCCTTGATGGTTACCTTGTTGAGTAGTCATTAATCCATACACAAACTAAGAGATCCTTCCTTCTTCTTCATGAAGATCATAGGTGCACCCCTAGGAGAAATAGTAGGATGAATGTGTCCTTTCTCAAACAGTTCCTCAAGCTGTAACTTGAGCTCATTAAGCTCAATAGTGGTCATCTTGTAAGGTTCTCTGGAAACCAATTTTACTCCTAGTACTAGATATTTTTGAAAGTTCATTTCCCTTTGAGGAGGCATACTAGGTAGTTCTAAGGGAAACACATCTTCATATTCCTACAGAATGGGATGGTCATCTAGTGAGGATTCATGTTCTACCTCATCTTCCCTATTGTTGATGGTGATACAGAACATCTGACATCCCTTCCACATGCTTTTCTTAAGCTACATAGCAGAGATCATACAAATGGATACATACCTATGGATTGCAGATATCATAGTATCATTGCCATCATCATCCAAGCATTCGATCAACTTCTTATGAAAATCTATCTTTGCCTTGTGAGCATATAGCCAATCCATGCCAAGAACTAGTATGTAAGATCTAAGAGGTCTAACTCTTAGGTATACTAAGGTGGTCAAACCACCAATCTGAATCAGGCACTCCCTAACCATCAAGGTAACCTATACTCTAGTTCTTGAAGCTAGCTCAAATTCTCACCTAATATCTTGCCTAGCTGCCACTAGCCCGCAAATGCTCCACAACCAATGGAGAAATAAAGGAGTCAGTAGCTCTAGTATAAAGAAGGATATAAAATACACTACTTATGATCATACTTGAGGCCTCAATGACTTTGGCCTAATGCTCTACCTTGTTTTTGTCAACCACTTCAAACACTCTATGTGAGTTGACAATGTCCCCAATTGTAGGTTCACACATCATTTCCCACTGACTGCTTCCCTAAGGACATTCCCTAGCTATGTGTCTCATGGTACCATAAGTATAAAATGGTCCTCTATTGTGAACTTGAATTCCCTAAGGTCTTGACTGTTGAGATCCTCCTATCTATGTAGACCCATTATATCCCCCTTTAGAGGGCTACTATATCTATGGTGGGGGTGTATATGTGGTGTGAAATTTATATTCCTTCTTAGGACCCTAAGAATTCTACTACTTGTGCTTTGAGCCCTGATGTCCCTTAGGTTGTTTATGTGCCTTGCTCTGCTGAGACTAGTGAGGCTTCTTCTCCTAAGGTTATGTGGCTTTGAAATTCCTTGAATTGTTTATCTAATTCCCTTTACAAGGGGGCTTCTAATAGCCAAATTTATGAGGTGCAAAATTACGGTACTGAGATCCCTTAATGATGTCATCTGCAACAAAGGCCCTATCACAAGTGAATTTTAAGTCTGCTTGTGGTAACTATTATACACTAAGTTTGCACCCTTAGTTCAAGCTCTCCTGGTCTTGATAACCTAGTATAACATGGGAATCATCTCCAGCTTATGGGACCTATGCTAACTGAGATGAGACCTCCAGGTTCTAGGCTAGTTCCTCTTGGATAATCACCCTAATTTTCTTCTTGACAGGAAAGTAAATCTTTTGAGGAAAAGGGATAGAAGGAATGCATGAAAGGGAAATAACTTGGAAGCAAACTACCTACTAGGTGATACACTAAAATTAGGGTTTGGATCTCAGTATAAAGGAAAGAGACCAATGGAGGAATCAGGTCTAATAAGTCACAACTCACTAGATAGGCTTGCATAAGTATTTCATAGGAGGGTCTGAACAAAAGAATCAACCTATGACCTGCAAACAAACATCCTTTTCGGCAACTAGGTGTAGGAATGAGACAAGACTGCTAGAGGTTATAGTATACCCACAAAACATCTAAATCAGATCAGACACAACAAAACAAGAAATCATAGAAAGAGAGAGGGACAAGAAACCCCAATTTCCATTAACAACGTCCATACACTTTGATCCAATAAGAGATGATAAAAACAATGAAGATAGGGATAGAACAAATATCTCAAGTACCTCAAGCTTTCTTTGATCATCAATGGGAGATTACAAAGAGTAGAAGAACCAAAGGGTAGAACAAATACCACCAATGGCTTTCTGAGAAAAGCTGACCTCCTTACGAAAGTGGGATTCTCTCCTTTACAAAATGAAACCCCCTTGAGCACTAAGGCTCCCAAAATACAATAGATACATCACTCACTGCACCCAGGCAGGAGTCCAAAATTTTAACCTAACTGGGGTTACAAATTCTTACAATAAATATCAAACCCTAAAAGGTACAAACTTAGAGAACAATTGGCCAGCATATCAAATTCTATCACCTCACATGTCTATTCTATATTGGAACTGCCTGCAAAGACACCATCCCTGATCTATCTACCCACTTGCAACTCCACTGAGCCATGAAGGCCTCAAAATCTGATCCAATAGATATTTTCATTTAAAGTGATAACGTTGCCGAGGTTGCACAAAACTTTCATTGATTCAACATGACACAGTACCTTGTAAACTCCCCAGCACCAATGATCAGATTGTCTATCATCATTCCCTCAACCATTCCTGTCCTGAAGCAATCAATTCCACCAACTCAAACTGTCGTGCATGGCTGAAAAGATAAAAAATCTCACAAAAAATCTTGAGAAGATAAATTTGAATTCAAATTTAAATGTCTAGCAGGACTCAGAAAATAAAAGAGCCATCGATGAAGATCATCCTAGAAAATGAGCAGTCACGATGCACTTTGAAACTGACTGGGACCCCTCTCAAACATAGCGTACAAGTCACCATGGAAGTCAGCCACCAATGAAAATCATCCAATTTGGCACCTCTGACAGGTCTTCGGACCCACGTCCCTGAGAAGAGCATCCAATGATTGTCACTATACCGTGACATTAATTTACGAGCAACTTCACCCTCTGGTATAACGAGATCCACATGATCCATCTGCACTTTAACCACTTTAGAAACCTTTGGCCCCACGGGCCCACTGACACATGACACGTTGCATATTCACTAACCAATCAGATGCTACCAAACCAGATCCACGTAGCACCCCTCTAACATAGGACCCACTTGATTAAAGATTTCAAATCAACGGCCAGTCACATGATTGCATGGGCTCAGAATATTCCATGCTATCATACAACTATCGTCGATCCTTGAGAATAGGACCCCACTGACCGCCCAAGAAATCTGGCACCACTGATAGGTAATCCAACTCAGCACATGTGGACCAATCAAAACAAGCATGTCATCAACCTACGGTGTTGGGCCCACCCTTGAATTTTCTTCCCTTTGAAGCCATTCGGTGAAATGCGTGACTGAAGGAAGTCTCCTATTCGCTGAGTGTTACAAGTCACCACCAATTTATTTAGTGACCCAATGACTATGCTATTCTCCTATTTGCCAAGAGATCTAGAGCATCACCATTTTATTATGAGAATAAATGAACAAAGGAAAATATGTTAGAGCTGCTAAACACTTATCAGCACTGCCAAACTTCAGACTCAGGCCCGCCCCACCACATGTCACCAATTATGGGAAAAATGCACACATGTTTTATAAAAGACTGAAAATGGCCAATGGGGGACCAATGGAGAAATTAGGGTTTGGATCTCAGTATAAAGGAAAGAGAACAATGGAGGAATCAGGTCTAATAAGTCACAACTCAATAGATAGGCTTGCATAAGTATTTCATAGGAGGGTCTGAACAAAAGACTCAACCTATGACCTGCAAACAAACATCCTTTTCGGCAACTAGGTATAGGAATGAGACAAGACTGCTAGAGGTTATAGTATACCCACAAAACATCTAAATCAGATCAGACACAACAAAACAAGAAATCACAGAAAGAGAGAGGGACAAGAAACCCCAATTTCCATTAACAACGTCCATAGACTTTGATCCAATAAGAGATGATAAAAACAATGAAGATAGGGATAGAACAAATATCTCAAGTACCTCAAGCTTTCTTTGATCATCAATGGGAGATTACAAAGAGTTGAAGAACCAAAGGGTAGAACAAATACCACCAATGGCTTTCTGAGAAAAGATGACCTCCTTGCGAAAGTGGGATTCTCTCCTTTACAAAATGAAACCCCCTTGAGCACTAAGGCTCCCAAAATACAATATATACATCACTCACTGCACCCAGGCAGGATTCCAAAATTTTAACCTAACTGGGGTTACAAATTCTTACAATAAATATCAAACCCTAAAAGGTACAAACTTAGAGAACAATTGGCCAGCATATCAAATTCTATCACCTCACATGTCTATTCTATATTGGAACTGCCTGCAAAGACACCATCCCTGATCTATCTACCCACTTGCAACTCCACTGAGCCATGAAGGCCTCAAAATCTGATCCAATAGATATTTTCATTTAAAGTGATAACCTTGCCGAGGTTGCACAAAACTTTCATTGATTCAACATGACACAGTACCTTGTAAACTCCCCAGCACCGATGATTAGATTGTCTATCATCATTCCCTCAACCATTCCTGTCCTGAAGCAATCAATTCCACCAAATCAAACTGTCGTGCATGGCTGAAAAGATAAAAAATCTCACAAAAAATCTTGAGAAGATAAATTTGAATTCAAATTTAAATGTCTACCAGGACTCAGAAAATAAAAGAGCCATCGATGAAGATCATCCTAGCAAATGAGTAGTCACGATGCACTTTGAAACTGACTGGGACCCCTCTCAAACATAGCGTACAAGTCACCATGGAAGTCAGCCACCAATGAAAACCATCCAATTTGGCACCTCTGACAGGTCTTCGGACCCACGTACCTGAGAGGAGCATCCAATGATTGTCACTATACCATGACATTAATTTACGAGCAACTTCACCCTCTGGTATAACGAGATCCACATGATCCATTCGCACTTTAACCACTTTAGAAACCTTTGGCCCCACGGGCCCACTGACACATGACACGTTGCATATTCACTAACCAATCAGATGCTACCAAACCAGATCCACGTAGCACCCCTCTAACATAGGACCCACTTGATTAAAGATTTCAAATCAACGGCCAGTCACATGATTGCATGGGCTCAAAATATTCCATGCTATCATACGACTATCGTCGATCCTTGAGAATAGGACCCCACTGACCACCCAAGAAATCTGGCACCACTGATAGGTAATCCAACTCAGCACATGTGGACCAATCAAAACAAGCATGTCATCAACCTACGGTGTTGGGCCCACCCTTGACTTTTCTTCCCTTTGAAGCCATTCGACGAAATGCACGACTGAAGGAAGTCTCCTATTTGCTGAGTGTTACAAGTCACCACCAATTTATTTAGCGACCCAATGACTATGCTATTCTCCTATTTGCCAAGAGATCTAGAGCATCACCATTTTATTATGAGAATACACGAACAAAGGAAAATATGTCAGAGCTGCTAAACACTTATCACCACTGCCAAACTTCAGACTCAGGCCCGCCCCACCACATGTCACCAATTATGGGAAAAACGCACACATGTTTTATAAAAGACTGAAAATGGCCCGGAAAAGGTAAAATCAATGGCTGGCGTATGATCACATGGGCCCAAAATATTCCATGTGATGATACAATGATTGTTAGAGCCCACTCTGACATAGCATACAAGTCATCACCCTCAGCCAATAGGAAGCCACCAAATAGGATTATGTGGCCTAGACCCACTGTCAATTGAAGTGTTGCAGAATTAACTCCACTTCGATTGGGTGAATCAGCGAACAAAGCCTTTTTCAATTTGTGAGAAGGAAAACTAAACCATAGTTAAGCCAGGTGAATACGTGAACAAAGAGACTTCACCAATTTGCTTACTAAAATATGAACTTGGGGTTTAGTTAAGCGAATGCCCAACTAAAAGCAATTTGTGAAATCGTCGAATGATTTGAAACACCACTGGAAGGTATTAGCGAACTGGCAAACAAGAGGGAATTAACATTTACTAGTCGCAAGATATTATGTGGTGACCGGGGGAAACACTTAGCGATTATGAGAATCACTGTATTCGCTAAGTCACCAATAGGAAAGGAACCCGCTGGGGAAAATAAAAGAATAGGTGACTGATCAATAAGGAAAAAGCACACATGGGAATTGGAAGACCTTAAGTTGCTGAGATAAAGTAAAATGAAAATAGAATGTAGGCCAAGGGTTTGCTAGGGTTTTGGCACATAACGACTAGTTTATGAAATTTTGACTAGCAGGCTAGGGATAAAAAATAAAATTTAAAGAAGCCAAGAAACCAGATGCAAAGACATGAAATTTTCTGAGGTGCTTGGCAGGGGTAAAATAGAGATATTGGAATAGATTTTGGCCAATTTGTATGGATATGAAAATTAGGGCAACAGTAACATACATACCATGCCGTAAATATATGGGTTCAATCCCTTGATGAACCAATTCACCTGTAACTTCTTGTCCCTCATGTACTCGACATAAGGATGAAGATCAATGAGCTTTCCCTCATACTAGTTCACTAAAAGACCCCTCTTCTATAAATCATGGAACTAGTCTATGCAACATTGTATAAACTACTAAGAGAGGTACTTGGCCCTAAAGATCTGGAGGAAAGTCTCCCATGTCAAGGTGTCTATAACTAGATGACCCATCAAATCCTCTTGTTTCTACCATGTCTAAGCTCCACCTCTAAGAAGGTGAATGGAAAACCATGCTTTAAGGTTTCTCTCCTAAGGGTGCAACCCAAAACAATTCTCAAGGCTTAGAAGCCAAGACATAGCCTCTATCCCATCTGTAGAATCCAAAAATATTGGCGGCTAAAGCTGCATCAACTCTCTAATATGATCACTTGTGTCAGGAGGTGGTCTCTCATATTTGCGAATCTCATCTCTGGATGGAGGTTCTAATACCGTAATGGACAGAACTTTTTTCTTTCCCTAAACCTCTACGAATCTAGGAGGAGGACTCCGAATTCACTCCCTAGTTAAGGACCCACATCCTTCCATACCCTATTGTACATTTTGAGGTACACCTAGAGGCATACGGTCAAGGATAAGTCTTACAAGGTTCTAAAAGGCCCGAAGTAACTTTGCATTAACATTGAGAGGTGGTTCAAGAGGTGAACCCTAATCCTCTTCTCAAACCTCTACCTCCGGTTGTACCTATTCCTAAGATAAAAAGATACGCCTACATCCACGTCTACATCCATGAGCTAATCGGGTGACTAGAGGCATCCTACATACATAAACACAAAAGTTTAGCAACTATGAATTGGGTTAGGTTCCCAAGGTTAACTAAACCATGCTTTGATACAAAAATATTATGCCCAAAAAGTGAGCACAAAAAAAGTACAAAATATTTAAAACCTACTAACCAACTACAAATATACCAACATAAGCAACTAAGAAGTGAAACACTAATTGGGACAAGTCTCTACGTGCAACCAAAATTCAAACTTCCTCGAGCAGCTCCAAACTATACTACAGGGTTCCCTAGACTACAGGCTTCGACCGACATACAAACTGAGATAATTGACTTAAAGTCAACTATAGTTGACTAAAATTCAACCATGCACTGAAATATGTGTAACTAATCTAAAAGGAAACAAAACTTACCTAGAAATACTTGGGTATGCAAACCAAGGCATTTAACCTAGGTTTGGTTGAGGATTGACCAAAAAGTCAACTGTGCTCAAGTATGACCAAAGATGAACTACTATGGTTAAAACATGATAGGGTAAGGCTCATGCACGTAAACCAACACAATGCCTAAGGTTTGACTAAGGTTGGCCAAAAATTCAACTATGTATTAAAGTGGCTTTCTAAACACAACTAGGGTTTACAACATAACTGAGAGTTTTTGTGCATGCTAACCGAGGCACTTGTCCAAGGTTTGACTAAGAGTTGACCAAAAGTCAACTATGCACCAAAAATGCCTTCAAGTCTAAAGAGGTCATCAAGACCCTAGACAAGACCAAAGGAAGACGATAAGAACCCTATTGAAAGTAACGATAACGAGTAAGGCTAAAAGGACACATAAAGAATGTTTTTAACTTTATTTTAAATTAACCCAACAAATCTAAATTCAATTGAACAACTCAATTTATTCTATGAAAATAATAACATTAAAATATATCTAGTATGATAAATAAATCAACTAAACTTAAATCTTCAATTCTAAATATTAAATTAAACATACTAATTTAGTTAAATCTATTTTTAAATGATCATTATATAAAAAAGTAAACTTAATTTAACACATATTTAAATCTAATAAAACCAATTTATTTTAATTTAATCAATATAATCTAAATTAGTAAAACAATGAACTAAATTAATAAGTATTAAACTTAAAAATAAACAACCTGCCCTTTAATAACCAACTATTTAATTAGAAATAAAGCAACCTACCTTATAATGAATTTAACAATAATTTTTTATAAGGAATCTAATATTAATAAAATTTAAATCGAATTAATCTAACTAATGAATAGATCCCTGAATATAATTAAATTAAATTAATATAAAACATCTGCTATCTAATAAAATAACACCTAAAATTTTCATATAAAATTATCTGCAAAGCCGCTTCCTTGCGGTCGTGTGTTTGATGTACGTGCATGCAGAGGGCATGAACAAAGGGGAGGGTAGGCCGTGGCTCAACGTGAGCACCGCACCCGCCCTCCATTGTCGAGGTAGCAGTGGTGCAGGTGCTGACGCCACCAACTAGCGCCGCCCGCAAACACTGTCAGGAAGGAAAGATGAGGCAAGGTATGGGGTGGCTTCGACCATGCTCCCAAACCATCGGCCCCTAAAAATAATTTTAAACATTAAAAAATTTATAAAAAATGCCCAACGGTCCCGTGCATGCAACGGGTTTTCCCTTTCGTCAATACATTTTTTTATTTATTAGAACATACTTTTATATTTATATATATATATATATATATATATATATATACATATACATATACATATACATTATATATATATATATAGATAGATAGATATATGTATATGTATATATATATATATATATATATGTATATGTATACATATATATATGTATGTATACATATATATATGTATGTATACATATATATGTACATATATATATATATCTATATATATATATATATACATATATATATGTATATATACATATATATGTACATATATATATGTATATGTACATATATATATGTATATATACACATATATATATGTATATATACACATATATATATGTATATATATATGTATATACACATATATACATATACATATATATATACACATATACATATATACATATGTATATATACATATATATATACATATATATATGTGTGTATATATATATATATATACATATATATATGTATATATATATATATATATATATATATATATATATATATATATATACATACATATGTATATATACATATGTATATATGTATATGTGTATATATATATGTATATATATATATGTATATATATATGTGTATATATATATGTGTATATATGTATGTGTATATATATGTATATATATATATGTATATATATGTATATACATATATATATATCTGTATATATATATATATATCTGTATATACATATATATATATATGTATATACATATATATATATGTATATACATATATATATATGTATATACATATATATATATATATGTATATACATATATATATATATGTATATACATATATATATATATGTATATACATATATATATATATATATATATATATATATATCAAGATTGGTGTGAGTAAAATTCCTTAAATTTCAAAATAGGGACTATAAGGCTATATTTGTTTTATAATTTTATTACATCATTGCAATCTAAAAATGTAGCCTAACATAATGTAGGAATAAATATTTTATTTTGGGCATTTTTCTTTTATAACTTTTAAAATTGTTTCTAAGTATAAAATAATTTCCAAAATTATTAGAATCCTAATACAAAAAAAAAATGGATTTCATATACATGATTAGTGTTTGTTAAAAGCAAATCTAGCATAATTTTCAATATAAATTGCTTAGTGAAATTTAATACAAATTGCCACATACTACATTTAAATCTCAGTTTTTCAAATACATAACTTATGAAAGTCTAAATTGAAAATTACACGTATAATTACTAATTTCCCAATAGTTTAAGCATATAACTTTTACAATTAAATTCGATAGAAATTTCCAAATTTATAATTACCATAAAGATCTAATTTTCCCAAAAGCCTTATTTTTTCAGTAACACTATTTCCCAAATGTATTACAAAATCCAAACTTTTAATATATGAGGAATCCCTGATTCCATGTTTCATCACACATTTGAAACGTAAAGTTTTACAATAAATTTTTTAATTGAAATTTTTTAACTACACTAATCTGTCAGGACCTGCGTCTCGCTGGGTACCTGATAGAGCGAGGTTGATCACAGAGGCTCACCTCCTAACCTAGGCCTTTACAAGGCCACCCCCAAGCTAGGGGATCGAGTATAAAACATGATATAAATAGTAAGCACAAACATGAAGGAAAACATTCATACATAAAAACTCTTAAGATATATTTCGAACAACATTTTACAAGAGAAAGATATCCAAGAGAACTTCTTGAAATAGGGCTAGAGGTGGACTATTAGGAGGAGAATCCATAGTATAAAATACAATATTCTTAAGACACATGTGGACTTGGAAAGACCATCTTCAAAAGATGCAGTCTAGAAACTCCTTATGCCCTCTAGGTGCTCGTAGGCCATACTTGACATCATGGGTATTGTGAAACCCCATGTTTATCCCTCCACACATGGGAGACTCTGCACAATCCTAAGTCTCTTCCTAATACCCCCTTCAAGGTTACTCTACCTCCCTAGGGTGAGTGTTCCTTGAAGGATCTAATCCCAAAAATGATTCTACGAATAAAAAAACAAGAATTTTCAAGTAAGAACCATAAAAAGCGATGGACTCCATTAATGGAGCTCTAAGCTCACACACATGCAAGAAAAATAATAAACCCACAAGAGGCTAACCTTGATCTAAGAAAAGGTTGAAAATGTGAAGGTTGAAAACTCCTTCCAAGAAAGCCCTTCCCTAAGCTCCTTCCAATGAGAATGGTCTCTATAACTAGAGAGTGGGTGAACACTCAAACCTTTCCTAAGACTTTCCCTAAATAGGATAAACTCCTAAAATATAACAACCAATCACAAGAGGGGAAGAAACTTCCCTTCTCTTCTTCCTACTTTCCATCCTTCTCCATCAATAGAGTTGAATGCAAATTTGGGAAGAAGAGAGAGGTTAACCAAAACCTGACAAATCTTCAAATTCACACAACTTTGAATTCAATACTTTAAGGGTGTCATAAATTGGATTCAATACTTTAGGGGTGTCTAGTTTAGAAATGCTCGGTAAACCCCTAACTTTCCTTTTCTTGTTGATCTTTACCATGTTGTCAAAGTTCACATGACATAACCTCTTGTGCCATAATCATGTACATCTTTATTTTTAGCCAACAAACAAGAAGTTTCAGCATTGTCTAGATAGAATAAGTTACCTTTTGATTGTTCATCAATACCAATCAACTTTCTAGCTTCATAAAAAAATTTCACCTTTCTATTCTCAAATGAACTTTGATGACCTATATTATTCAGATGTCCTACACCTAATATATTATAATTTATTTCTTTTACCTAATATATATTCTCACATATCCTCCATGATAAACTTGTTCTACATCTATTTTGTAGTTGTACATGACTTAATATCTTCAAATTCGGCATTTGATAAAGAAGAACCAATCTAGATCATCATAGCATTGTGTTCTTGTCTCTCTTTCATTTGGTTGATGGTCAAAGGACCAGTGGGAGTTATAAACTCATTTTCCAAGTAGTATGTTGTAGAATCACAAATCCCTAATAGATATAAATTCATCCTTCTTTTCCATGTTGAGAAGTTGTCTTTGTTCAGCTTTGGCACCTCTCTCTTATACATCTTGTGATATTTTACTTATGTCCTTCAAATTTCTTCCTTCAAGTACTCTTGCTGTGATACCAATTGTTATATAACTAAGAGGGGGTTGAGTCACTTAAGTCTAGTTATCCTACAATCCCAACCACTCTCTAATGTATAAAAAATCTTTTAATTCAATTAAACAACTTGATAAAACTTTGTATGTGCTTTTCTATTCATTAATCGAATACCAGAAATTTATATCTAGTGTATATACTGATCAAACCAGTAATTTTCATGTGTAAAGAAAAATAACAAATCATCACATCCATACACATATAAAACTTTGATTTTTAACATGGAAACCCTGTTAGGGGAAAAAACACCTGGGACCAGTAGCAAAAATTATTTCAATCTTCTGAAGTGAGCTCAGTTAAGAGCCAACCCTATTAAAGGTTACAAAACATAGTATGCCATGTGACCTTGTCAAAGGATTTATCACTAATAGTTATCTATAACCAAACATTCACTATGCGGTCAACCTGAAAACAATCAACATTCATTTAATGTCATAATGAAATATAAAGATTATTTTAAGTCGCACTCGTTTAAGAGATTTATTTGTAATAATGGTTATAATGAAACAACAAATGATTTGATTCAAATACAACTTTCTTTGTAGATTTTTAGATCTATGCTAAGCTCATAATACCTCTGGCCATCATAATCACTTCAATTTCTTTGTATCCTCCAACTTTGTTTAGCTCAGTTAATTCCTTTCTCTAACACTCTCTGTTGTTTGCATATTTTCTTGATTTTGTCTTTAACCTATTTGACCAACTTCACATGAATGCAATCTTCTCATGTGCATTCCAGAATTAATTATGAATCTTTTGTCTCCTTTTATAGATATGATAGAATGTTTTCTTCTCATCCATATATTTTTCCTCTTAATGTTTACCATTGATTTTTCCACTTCAAGCTTCTTTGAAACTTGTGTCTATAACACACTTCATTCTAGATCATCTGATCATCCTTAAATTTTGTCAGCCATTTAATTTTCATAAAAAACTTTATCTTTTTAACCTTAGAATCATCCATTTTAAGCTATCTTATATTCTTTAGTCAGCTATCACTTGTTCCATTTATTTATTTGACTCTGTCAATAATGTGATGTATCATTGACTTCTTACTCAGTTAATACTATTATTGGTATACACTACACTTTCTCGGAGTACATTGTTTCACTCAGTGTATACTAAATTCTTGATTTACCATCCACATAAACTTGTGCATTCTTGATCTTCAATTCATAACAGAATTATGTAATACAATCAAATCACTAACATACTTTCATAAACTCATCAATAAGTTAATAAATGAATACCATATCCATATATTTCTCATACATCTCATCTAAATTTAATATCTCATTCCTTCACCATTATTTCCTTTTTTGAATATTTTTGTAACTATAATGATAAGTACTATCAAAACTAGTTGGCATCAATGACAATATAATAACTAATTTAATTTGTCACATATACCTTTGTAGCTCAGTGATCATTAGTATCTCCCTTTTAAGTATCCAAACAATTTTAAATATCTCGCTTAACATATTCAATTAGTCATAGTATAGCAAGGTACCCAAGTATAACTAATCTCTTCAAAATGAAGAAATTTGAAAATTGCATGTGATAAAAGTCCTCTCTAACTAATAGATAATAAAAAAAAAACATAAATTATCAAATTAGTGATGCATTAAGGTCTCAATTGAAATTTTCTACAAGAACTACATCTATTAAACAGATCCATATTATATACCTCTCATACAAGAAAATATGATTGACTATATAGCCCCCTAATAATTAATAATCATCTATATGAATTATAAGTGTTTGAAGATATAAAATTATACAGTTATTTCAACTATTTGTCTCCTATTAGGAAGAAAAAAGACCACATAGAGATGTAAGTACTCTTCTCATTTTTGATAAAAGTTTTGTGGAAGCAGAAACTAAATATATGATGATGATGATTATGTGTCTAAAAATTGGTCATGTGTCACTTTTTCCTTGAAAGATTACCATGAAATAGTCTAATTGAATACATAAAATGGTAATCTCATAATTTTTTTTTGAAATTTAATGATGTTCCTATGATCAGGAAGAACAGAATCCTAAAAAGAATCTAGTGTTCAGGATTCAATACAAGCTATGTTAGATCAATTATCTTTGACAAATAATGAAGAACCTCAAAAGTAACCTCTCCATCATAGCAAGTCTCAAAATTATCTAAAGTAGGAAATTACATAAAATTATTATAATTAAAAGGTATCATTAATGATGCAGGAGTATCTCGGGTCCTTAGCAATTGTGTGTCACCAAAAAGATTTTTAAGTTTGTCTGTGCTGCTCGATTCCTTCTTTGACCAAGCTGGCTCAGTAGTTGGTCAGTTTCTTTTGGTTACTAAGTTTGGTAGGTTGTTTCATTGGTGTTTGATGATGCTTGTCTATTGCTCGGTCATCCTTGTTACCGAGTGGTTTATTTTTAGTTCCTATTGAGGCTGGCTTGTGAATTTATTTTGGGTCATAGATTTGATGTTGGAATCTATCATTGGGAAGTGTGTGGTCCCATATCTGACCATTCCTTCTATTAATTGTGGATCTGAAGGCTGAATCAGTTTGGTAGACTCTTGTATAAATGTAGTTGTTTGGTTAGAGTTTAGGGAGTGAGTTTTTGGGAGTTTAGTAGGAAGATAGGTGATAGAAGTTAGAGACATTCTGACAAATCCTCACATGTTTGAGGACTTCTATACTTCATTGTAATATTTGGTCATAATCAGGAAGGCGTTAAAGCCTAGGATGTATGAATCAATTGAAGTAAATATTTGATAGTGATATGCATTCTCTGTCTCACACCGTTGTTTGTTTCTTCCATGTGTTGTTGAGCAAGGTGGATCAGGTTAGGGTGTGCCATCATTTGGTCCCTACTATCCTCCTTTGCATTAGATGGTATCAGAGCAAGGTTAGATCTTGATTTAGGTTTGTGAATCTAGGTTTGAGGGCTCCTTTTCAAACCCTAGTTGATTTGTTATGGGGTAGAAGATTGGGATCTGACCTACAATTGTAGAGAGTTCTAAGATGGTTTGTGGGAGGTGTAATGCAGATCCAGGACTGGAAGATATGTTGAGACAAATTTTTGCTCAGTTAGAAGTTGTTGAAACAACCCAGAGAAGAGGCAGACATCTTGAAGATGTTAGTGATGATGAAGTTGAGGAAGAACAAGCAAATGTAGAACCTGCACCTATGATGGATCAGGGTGAGGAAATATTTTTGAAGGCTTTGACAAGTCTGAAGTCTACAACACATTTCAATCCTCCTGAGTATAGTGGTAAATTGGATTCTAATGAATTGGTAGATTGGATCACCGAGATGGAGAAGTACATTGAGTATGAAAACATACCTGAGGAAAAGAAGGAGAAAATTGCAAGCAAAAAGTTGAAAAGTCATGCATCCTTATGGTGGGAACATCTGTAGCTGGAGAGGAAGTGGAAAGGTAAAGATAAAATCAAGGTATGGGATAAAATGGTGAATAAATTGAAAGGAAAATTCATACCTTGTGATTATCAGATTAACCTAGTTCGGTGAATGCAAAGTTTGAGGTAGAAAGATAGCTCGGTAAAGGAGTATACTGAGGAATTTTATAGATTAGATATCAGATCTAGACATAATGAAGATGATGTGGAATGAATTTCTAGATACCTAAATGGTTTGAGGGTTTCCATCCAAGAAGAGATCAGCATGGTGAAGTTGGAGAACATTGAAGAGGCTTATCAATTTGCATTGAAAGTTGAGGAGAAATTGAACAAAAGACATGAGCAAAGACATAGAGGAAGAGGTGGTAGATTCCCTACAAGAAGAGGTAGATCCTATGGTGAAAATAGTAGATCTGAACTTGAAAAGACAAATAGGGATAAAGGCAAGACCAATTGGAAAGGTGAAAGTTCATCTAGAGGAAGAGGTAGTAACTACTGAGGTGGTTATAACAGAGGTGGTTGTTGAGGAACTTGTTACAATTGTGGAGAAAAAGGACTAGATCATTTGAGTGTACACATGCAAGTAAGAAGGTTGGTAATAGTCAAAATGCTTTGGTGCAAGAAGAGTCATCGAATGAACCTGAGAAGGAGAACAACTTGATGGTAAGAAGAGCATTGTTGAATGAAAGTAAAAATGAAGATCTGGTAAGGAAAATTTTGTTGAAGACCATATGTAGAGTTTTTGATGAAGTTTGGAAGGTAATCATTGATAGTGGTAGCTTAGAGAATCTAGCATCTGAGGAGATGGTCACAAAGTTGCAGTTGATAAGAATGGAACATCCGAAGCCCTATCAGATTTCATGGATCAAAGATGAGCATACACACTTGGTAAGTGAACAATGTTATGTGAATTTGAAAAAATAAAATTCCGTGATAAGGTGTTGTGTGATATCATGCCTATGGATTGTTGTCATATTTTGTTGGGTAGACGTTGGAAATATGATGGAAGATTGCATAAGTATACTATTTGGGCTGATGGTAGAAGACAAATCTTGTTACCTTTGACTGAAGAACTTGTTAGTAATGTTTTCAAATCTGTGAAAGTTTTCTTGAGGGAAGGAAGATAGTTTGTTAAAGATTTGAAGATGAATGATGTATGTTTTGTTGTGATTCCTAACAAACTGAGTAAGAAAATAGAGGATATTGTCCCTAAGGAGATTAATAAGTTACTCACCGAGTACAAAGATACAATTTCTAATAATGTACTTGATGGTTTTCCATCAAAAAGAAGCACTAATCATTGCATGGATCTAATCCCTGGAGCTAGTTTACCAAATAAGGTGCCTCATCGGTTAACACCTACCAAGAATCAAGAATTGAACTAACAAATTCAAGAATTGTTGGAAAAGGTTTGATTAGATAAAGCTTGAGTCCCTATGCAGTACCTATTTTATTGGCACCTAAGAAGAATGGAGAATGGAGAATGTGCACCGATTCTAGAGGAATCAACAAGGTAAAAGTGAAGTATAGGTTTCCTATACCGAGAATGGATGATATAATGGACAGTTTGACTGGAGCAAAGTATTTTACCAAAATTTATTTGAAAAGTGGGTATCATCATATCAAAATCAGAGAAGGTGATGAGTGGAAGACTGCTTTCTAGACAAAAGAATGTTTGTATGAGTGGTTGGTTATGCCTTTTGGTTTAACTAATGCACTGAGTACTTTTATGAGGTTGATGAATGAAGTTTTGAAGAAATTCTAGGGTAAGTTTGTGATTGTATATCTTGATGATATTCTGATATTCAGTAATGCCAGAAAATAATATTTGTTTCATGTTAGACAAATTTTGCAGAGATTGAAAGAGGAAAAGTTGCTGATAAATTTGAAAAAGTGTTCATTCATGAAAGAGGAGATTGTGTATTTGGGATTTTTAATTTCAGCTGATGGTTTGAAGATGGATCCTGAAAAGGTTGAAGCTATTTTGAATTGGCATACACCTGAGAATGCTAGTGAGGTAAGATCATTTCATGGTTTGGCAAGTTTTTATTGAAAGTTCATAAGGAATTTCAGTTCAATTTGTAATGTTATGACTAAGACTATGAGAGGAGATAAAAGAGAATTCAAGTTGACACATGGAGCCAGTAGATGCTTTCAGACCCTGAAGAAGAAGGTTGTTGAATTACTTATTTTGGCATTGCTTGATTTTAGTAAGGTATTTCAAGTGGAATGTGATGCAAGTGGAAGTGCAATTGGAGCTATGTTGACTTAAGAAGGTAAACATGTTGCTTTCTTTAGTGAAAAGTTGAAAGATGCAAAACATAAATATTCTATGTATGATCAATAATTCTATACTATTTTTAAAGCACTACAGAAATGGAGACATTATTTAATACCAAGTGAATTTGTGTTGTACACTGATCATAAGGCTTTACAATATTTGTGTAGTCAAAATAAATTGAATCAGAGACATATAAAATGGGTTGAGTATTTGCAGAGCTATACATTTGTAATAAAGCATAAGAGTGGAGTCACTAACCGAGGTGCTGATGCATTGAGTAGAATAAGATCTTTGATGACCAAGATGAAAATTGAAGTTCTTGGATTTTATGAGATGAAGGATTTGTATGAAAATGATCTTGCTTTTTCTGAGCCGTGGAGAAAGTGCATAGCACCTATTCAAGATCAACAGACTACTAAATGGGATGAATATTTTATGCAAGAAGGTATGTTGTTTAAAGGTATTCAGCTATGTATACTGAGAGGACCAATGAGAACTAATTTGATAAAGGAGAAACATAGTACTGGTTTGGCTGGACATTTTGGCATTGATAAAACATTGAATTTTCTTAAGGAGAAATACTTTTGGCCACATTTGTTTAAAGATGTTTAGAAATTTGTGAAAAGTTGTGGAGTTTTTCAAGTTGCAAAAGGAGTGAATCAGAACACTGGATTGTATACACCTATTGTTGTTCTTGAGACACGTTGGATTGACATCAGTATGGATTTTGTTCTTGGCTTACTAAAAATAGTAAGAGGTAATGATTCTATATTTGTTGTTGTGGATAGATTTTCCAAAATGACACATTTTATACCTTGTAAAAAGACATCAGATGCAGTACATGTAACAGATCCTTTCTTTAAGGAAATTGTTAGATTGCATGGATTATCGAGGAGTATTATCTCTAACCGAGATAGAAAATTTGTTGGATACTTTTGGAAGACTCTTTGGAAGAAATTTGGAACTAAGTTGAAATATAGTTCTATATTTTTTCCACAAACCGAGGGACAAACTGAAGTTGTCAACAAAAGTTTGGGTAATCTTTTGAGATGTTTAGTTGGACACACACTAGGTAATTGGGATTCTGTGTTGGCACAAGAAGATTTTGCATACAATAATTCAGTGAATAGAAGTACTGGAAAAACACCCTTTGAGATTGTAAATGAATTACAACCAAGAGGTATATCTAATTTGAGAGACATTACTAATGAAGGAAAAAGAGAAGTGCTGAAGGAGTAAAATTTGTTGAGTACATGAAGAAATTGCATGAAGATGTGAAACATAAGCTGGAAATAAGTAATCAAAAATACAAAGATAAAGCTGATAGATCAAGAAGACATAAGACTTTTGAGGTTGGTGATGAAGTGATGGTTCATTTGAAGAAAGATAGATTTCCTGTTGGAACATATGGAAAGCTGAAGATGAAGAAGTTTAGACCTTGCAAGATTCTGAGGAAATTTGATGGTGGAAATGCATATGAGATTGAATTACCTAATGACATGGATATATAAGCTATATTTGATATTGTTGATTTGTATGTGTACCATGAGTTAGATGAAAAAATGAAAGTACCGACAGATTATCCCAAGAAGTAGAATGAAGAGATTGAGCATATTTTGGAGCAGAGAGTTGGAAAGAGCACAAGAGGCAAACAGTATATGGAGTATCTAGTAAAATGGAAGAACATACTAATTTAAGAAAGTTCATGGATTTCACAATTAGAGTTGGATTCAATTCAAGTGGAATATACTTCATGATTGGGAGAATCATTCTCAAATAACCCCAGTTTTCTGATGCAGGAGCATCTCCGGTCCTTGGTAATCCTGTGTCACCAAAAATATTTTGAAGTTTGTCTATCCTACTTAGTTGCATCTTGGACTGATTTGGCTTGGTAGTTGGTTGATTTCTTTTGGTTACCAAGTTCGGTTAGTTGTTTCACCGGCCCTCGATGATGCTTGTATGTTGCTCAGTCGTCCTTGTTACCAAGTGGTTTATTTTTAGTTCCTGTTGAGGCTGACTTGTGCATTTATTTTGGGTCACAGATTTAACGTTGGAATCCATTATTGGGAAGTGCATGGTCCTAGATCTGACCATTCCTTCTGTTAATTATGGATATTAAGGACGACTCAGTTTGGTAGAATCTTGTATAAATGTAGTTGTTTGGTTAGAGTTTAGGGAGTGAGTTTTTGGGAGTACAGTAGGAAGATAGGAGATAGAATTTAGTGACATTCTAATAGATCCTCACATGTTTGAGGACTTCTGTACTTTATTTTAATATCTAGCCGTAACTGGGAAGGCCTTAGATCCTGACATGTATGAATCAATTGAAGTAAATATTTTCTAGTGATCTGCATTTTCTCTCTCACTTTGTTGTTTTTTGCTTCCGCATGTTGTTGCGTAAGGTGGATCAGGTTAGGATGTGCCATTATTTGGCCCCTACTTTCCTCCTTTGTGTCAATTTATAGTTGATGAAGAGCCACAATAAAATTAAAAGGAAGATCATAAGGGACTCCCTAAGAATTAGGGTCTCTATATAACTCCCAAATATTATTATAAACTAGAAGAAGAAAATATATAATCAACAATAGACTCTAACATGTCATCTACACATAGACCAATAAATCCTAGGTAATGCCATCTTTTGTGATTCCAATAAAATCTATCACAAGGTGTGCTAAGTAGAGGAAATAATTTATAGAAACATACCTACAATTAATATCGCAACTAATCTCTCAAAAATAGAGAAAGGAGAAAAACTCATGGGATAAAACTTCTATCAAAAAATAGATAATGGAAAATAAACATAATTGAAATGATTAGTGATGTATTAATGTATCAACATCAATTTCCTAAAAGAACTAGATTAATCATTAGATCCAATTAATGTACGCACCATAGGAAAAAAATATGACAGACTAAATACCCCACTAATAATGAATAATCACCTCTAAGAATGCTAAATGTTTAAAGACAAAAAATGATCCACTTCTTATAGATTACTTGTATTTCCTTAGGAAGAAAGAAAGCCATGTAGAGATGCAAGTATACTTCCCATTCTTGATATAAATTATCAAGAAGAAAAATCTAAGTGTATGGTGATAATGTCTCTAAAAATTTCTCATATGTGTCCTTGTCCATGAAATATGATTACACAACACTGTAAGAAAATAAATAAAAAGTTAGTTTCATCAAATAAATGTGAAATAAAATAATGTTCCTATTGATTAGGAATGATGGAAGTCTCAAATGCCTCTACTAGTCAATAGTCGATAAAAGTTAATGTACATAAACTATCTTTGACAAAGAATCAAGAACCTTAAAAACATCCTCACCATCATATGAAGCCTCAAAATTAACTAAAGTAATAATTTACCTAATATTATCGTAATCATAAGGAAACCTTGTTGAAGGATGAAAAGGAACACTATTATCAAAATGGGGATCATAAGAGTAAATACAAAAATATGGGAGACCAAAAATATACCACTCGAATTGTTTGTCCCCAAAAAATCATAGAGCGTTCACCCTATATGGAATACATTGTATGGTTTAGCATTGCTAGTATTAGGATTAGGTATACCAAATCTATTTCATTTCCATATTTGGTATGTTCTATTTTTTTTAGTAAAAAATATATTCTCTTTGTCTTTGTCTCTCTCTCTCTCTCTCTCTCTCTCTCTCTCTCTCTCTCTCTCTCTCTCTCTCTCTCTCTCTCTCTCTCTCCACCACTTTTAAATGTTATCCAATCAAAAATTAAGTCCCAACGTGTTTGTAAAATAATAAAAATTGTTTGATCTTTCGAGGGCGCTATTCCTCAACTATGCCCTATATCAGGACAAGGATAATGCCATAGAGATTTCTCCTCAACTGTGCAAGGGGTGATTCCCATTGACCCCATCTCAAGGTAACTTCCCCACAAACATGTGTTGAAAATTCTATGGTGGAATTGCACAAATAAAAGTGGGAAGAGTTAACCTCTAAGTCTAAGTATGGTATGGGGCTGTGAGTGGTCTTAATGGATCCTCAGGTGTCCTAAGATAGATAAATATACCTTAGGACATCTTATGACCCTCATAAAACATTAATGTTTACCTTATGAGCCCAATTATACTCAAAGGTAATATTTTCCCCACATAGCAGCGCTCCCACATGGATTTTCAAGGGAAATGCTAGGGAAAGCTCAAACAAATTTTAATATTTTACAAAGGCATCAGGAGTTAATTTTCTATTGGATAACATATTATACCCATATTTTAATAATTGATATAAGTTTTGATAAAATAGCTTATGGCTAGGATTTTCACACGAAAATTTTGTATCATTTTGGAGTGGTATTCATGTTAGGAGATTACTTGTGGGTTGATAATAAAAAATTGCATATTTTACATTTGGCATATGCCATCTATGGTGCATGCCATATGTAGAGAATTTTCTATATATTTCATGTATATTTATAACTATTTTAGGAAACACCAAGCCTAGGGATTATATTTTCCTTGGGAATCCAATTGAAAGGCTTTGGCAATTCAAATAGACCAGAGACCTATTTTCTAGCAAACATTTAAGAATTCAAATTTTTCTATCTATACTCCATGTAATGTTTTCATGTGGTTCAATAGTAATAAATTCAAACCATAAGATGTTATAGGAATCCTTATTAGATATCTATCCATATAATATATTTTAACTTCTAATTAGGTTAATCTTTTCATCTTTAATTTATTTTGTAAGTATGTCTCATTTTTGTCAAAAAATGAAATGTACTATTTTGGGCATAGATTTTTGTTTGTTCATCAAATTTTGAAATGAGTTACTTTCTTAAAAACTAGAATCCATTCTACACACATTAAGAAAAAAATAAGAAAATGATATTTCATTAATTTTAAATGATTTCTAGTGAGAGCACACTCAAATTTCATGTTTTACGATGTCTCCACTATAGAAAGTTATAAAAGATCATATGTTCATGAATAAATTTAACAAAAAAATCAAGGATAAACTATGTGATGTTAGCAAACTTTTCACTAGATCAATTGGGTATGTGCAGGATCATGGTATGCCAAACTAGGCCCTTAAGTGGCAATGAAAATTTAGAAAATCAGGTTTAGGCAAGTTGACATAAAAATTTGAACAAGCTATAAATATTATATAAAAAATATGTACTTGAAGAGAATCTTTATAAAATTGAATTTTATTTTCTATGATAATAGGCCTTTTTTGAAAAACAATTATTCTATATAGGTTGAAAATTTCAAATTTCAATGCAGTAGTATGAAAATTTTAGGAAAAAATAAGAAGTAGGTGAATGTCTGACTGTAATCACCTAAAATTGGGCTAATAGAACCTAAGGTCCTATTTGCCCTTAATTTGGCATATAACCTCGATTATGTTAATTTGATTCCCATTCATTATGATGAACTACAACTGATTTAGAACCTAATTGAAGATCAATGATTAGAGATCACCAAGTTGCTGATTAGATATGTAAGATGATTAAATTAGTAATATGTTGTCATTGATGTCAACTAGTTTTGATAGCACTTATCTTGTAAGTTACAATACATAAAAATCTCTAGAAAGGAGAAAAAGGAATGAAGAAGAGATATATCTACATTAAGGAAGATGGATATGATAGATGAGGCTAAGGAATACATTGGGTAACTTATTGATGAGTCTATGACCATAGGTTATTGACTTGATTATGTTGCATTCATCTATGATGAGGAAAAGAGCAAAATGACAAAAGGCAGTGTGGTTAGTTAATGAAGCATTTTATATACATTGAGCAGTGTAGTGTATACCAAGCACAGTATAAATTGAGCTTGTGTACACCAAGACATTTCTTTGTTAACCGAAGAGAAAGAAAGGAACTAAATGATTAGTTTAGCCGATGGAAGTTGATGAGCTAGAAAGAACCTCATAATCAGAGTTGGAGATAATGTTTATTATGAAGATCAACGACTAAAAAAATTCAAAGAAGATCTAAGAGATTGAAACAAAATGTGTTACTGACACATCAACCGAGGAAGGTTTAAGCGGCAAAACCAATGAAGGAGATTAAGCTGCAAAATCTAATGGATGAAAAGAAAATGATATACTTGTCTATTTAAGAGACTAGGGTTTCATTATGAAACTTATGCCAAAAGATGGAGACTGCAGAGATATCACATGAACAAGCTTCATGCATGCCTCATCAAACTGGTTAAGGAGAACTCAACTGCAGATTTTACCGAGTGTCAAAAAACTATTACCGAGAGATAGTAAGTTACTGAATATTGTTGAAATAGAATTGATATATTGATCAGAGGATTTGAATGAGCATAATATAGATCTGAAGATCTGTAATAGAATTTTTATTGTAATCAGATCACCTACTATTACAGTTTAACCATTGTAAATAGATAAATCTCTTAACCGAGTGGACTTGAAAGTATTGTAATGTCATTCATAAAATGTACATTTGTTATCTTGTCAACCCCATAGTGAATGCTGGTTGGATGATAACGGTTAGTGTTAAATCTTCTAACAAGGTCACACCTTATAGTGTGTTTTGTAACCTTTAATAGGGTTGGGTGTTCACCGACCTCACTTTAGAAGAGTGAACAATTTTTGGGTTGTCGGTCCCAGGTGGTTTTTCCCTTAACAAGGTTTCCACATTAAATCTATTGTGTTATGTGTTGACTGTGATGAATTTTTGTTGGCATACTTTACATATTGCATATTGGATTTGATCAGTAATTACTTTAACTTATTGACTGGTAATCTATAAAAGCACAAACATAATACTATTTTATGTTACTCAGCTACAAAAGTTTGTGTAAATTGTTTTTGGTTATACATTTTGTATTTGTGACTATGGATAATTGATTCACCCCCTCTCAGTTATTCTAAAAATTGGTATCAGAGCATTGGTTGCTTGATACAAGCTGCTTGGTTGATTGGAATAGAGTTTTAAGGACTTTAGCTTAAAGATCACAAATGTATAAGAGGGAAGTGCCAAAGCTAAACAACAATAACTTCACAATATGACACAACTGAATGAAGCTACATGTATCTATAATTGGGAATTCTACCCTCACTCTAACGGAGAATGGCTACCTTGTACCACCTACTGGACCTCTGACCCTTGATCAGTTAAGAGACAAACATGAGCATAATGTCACTATGGTGGAGATTGTTGCTACTCTGACAAATATCAAATTTGAAGATATCAAATGCTGTACAACTGCAAAGTAAATGTGGGATAATCTTGTTCAAGTTTAAAGTGATGATGAAAATGTCAAAAGAGTCAAAGCTGAAAGTTTAAGAGGAAGATTTGATGACATGAAGATGAAAGAAGGTGAAAACATAGTTTAGTATACAAATAGAATTAAGGAAGTTGTTAATGTAATTAGAGAATCTGATGGTGTTATTGATGAAGACACTGTGGTAAGAAAAATTCTTATAACCTTATTACTGGTTTATGTAATCAGAATAGCTGCAATCCATGAAATGAGGTCTACAACTAGTAGTACTCTCACTCTTGACAATCTGATTGGTAAATTGACTACATTTGAGCTTAACAATTATGATAATAGTGTTGTACCAACTATTGAATCTGCTTTCATGACTTCTTGAAAGATTGGTAAGTCTAGTAGCAGACATGATGATAATGATAGCAATACTGATAATGAGCTTGATAAACTTGAAGCTCTTATGGCCAGAAGATTACCTAAAGGTAAAGGTAGATATAAGGGTAAATTACCTTTAGCATGTTTTAACTATAAAGAAGTTGGTAATATTACTACTAGATGTCCAAATAGGAAGGAAGATGATAGAAAAAAAGACCGATCTGGTCAAGGAAGCTATGGGAGAAGAAACAATAGAAGTTACCAACAATACAATAGAGACAACCGAGACAACAATGATAAAGGTAAAAAGGTATGTTATATTTCTGAAGAAGATGATACTAACATTGATTTAGATGATGATGTAGAAGTTGTATTTGTTTCTATGAAAGATGATTCAAAGGAAGAAGAAAGGTATATAGAAACAACATTGATTTCCAAAGTTAATAAAAATGATACTTGGATCATAGATAGTGGCTGTACACATCACATGACTGGTGATGAATACAAATTTGATCATCTTGAGCAATACAATGAAGGATCTATAAAAATGGGTAATAATACACCCTATATGGTAAGAGGAAAAAGGATCCCTAATGATAAATGATAGAATAAAATGTGAAAATTATTATTAGGTAGAAGGACTAAACTATAACTGCTAAGTGTGGCACCACTAAACAATTTAGGTCACTGAGTTAGTTTTGAGAGAAAGAAAGTAAAAATATTTGATGATGGAGGAAGACTTGTTGGAATAGGACCACAATCAAAAGGTAACTTGTTTTATCTTAATAATAATGAGTCTTCTTGCTTAATGATGAAAAATGAGGATGCTTGGTTGTGGCATAAAAGGTTATGTCATGTGAATTTTGATAACATGATTAAGATCAAGAAAAAGAAAAAGGTTAGAGGACTACCTAACTTAACAAAGCTTGATCATGTTATGTGTTATGAATGTTAGAGAGGTAAAATGACAAAATCTAGTTTGAAAAGAAAAGATTATTCAACAAATAAAATACTTGAGTTAGTTCACATCGACCTATGTGGTCCCATGAGAACTCAAAGTTACTATGGAGAAAAATATTTCATTCTTTTTCTTGATGATTACACTAGATTAATGACTGTCATGTTCTTGAAGGAAAAATCAAAGGCATTTAGGATGTTCAAGTGGTATAAAGAAAAAGTAGAGAAAGATACTGGTAAAGAATTGAAATGATTGAGATCTGAAAGAGGTGGTGAATTTATTTTTGATGAATTTACTAACTTTTGTAATGAGCATGGTATTAAAAGATAGGTCTCTGCACCGAGGACACCTCAGTAGAATGGCATTGCTGAAAGGAGGAATAGGTCAATTGTTGACTGTGCAATGACATTGATGATAGAGAAGAATGTATCTTAGACATAATAGAGAGAGGTTGTCAACACATCTGTTTATATTTTGAATTGAGTACAAATGAAGGACACTAACAAAACACCCTATGAGTTATGGTTTGGACACAAACCCACTATAAGTTATTTTAGAATTTTTGGAAGTAAATGCTTTATTTTGAAAGATGAAAGAAATGGAAAATTTGACTCAAAAGGTGATGAAGGGATATTTCTAGGATATTCCACTAAAAGTAAAGCATACAAATGTCTAAACAGAGTAACTAATAAAATGATTGAAAGTACCAATGTTCGGGTTGATGAGTTTGATGAAAGGAATGCAGAAGAAAGAAGAAAGGAATTGGAATAATACAATAGATTCACTTACATTAAACAACCTGAGTATCTATCAAAGCCACAGACTGTGACAACTGGTCAGTAGGAAAACAATACCGAGGAATAAGAAAGAGAAACCGATGAGCAGGAAGGACCTATTGAGCAAGCAAATGAACATGCACAGGATTAACAATAGAGAAGAGATCAAGTAATGGTGAGATTTTTCAAGAGACATCATCTTGAGATCCAAATAATTGGATACAGACAAGTTGGCATGATGACAAGCAGTAAAATGAGATAAGGTACATCTTTGGTTTGTGAATATGAACTGAAAAATGTAAAAGTTGCATTGGACAATGAAGAATGGGTTAATGCAATGAATGATGAAATAGAATAGATAGAGAGAAAAAAGACATGGACTTTAGTACCCAGACCTAAGGATAAGAATGTTATCGGTACTAAGTGGATATTCAAAAATAAGCTTAATCAAAATGGAGAGGTAACAAGGAACAAAGCTAGATTGGTATGCAAGGGATATGCACAGGAGAAAGGAATTGATTATGGTGAAACCTTTGTATGTTTTTCTAGATTAGAAGGAGTTAGAATGTAACTTGCATATAGTGCACACAAAAAGTTCAAAGTTTACCAAATGGATGTTAAATCATCTTTTCTGAATGGGATACTTGAGGAAGAAGTCTACATAGAACAACCAGAAGGGTTCATGGATCCAGACAAGAAAGATATGGTATGTAGATTACATAAATATTTATATGGTTTGAAGCTAGCACCTAGAGCCTAGTATGAAAGGCTGCATAACTATTTCTTGAGTATTGGTTTTGTTAGAACAAGTGAGAATAGAAATCTGTATATGAAAGGAAATTCAAATGATACTATCTTGATTGCTGAAATATTTGTGGATGACATAATATTTGGAGGACAAGATCACATATGTAAATCATTTACTGATGAAATGAGAAAAGAGTTCGAAATGTCTATGTTTGGAGAGATTAAGTTCTTTCTAGGCTTACAAGTGATTCAGCAAAATGATGGTATATTCATCACACAATCTAAGTATATAAAGGAAGTATTGAAGGAATTTGGTATGGAAGATGCTAAACCTATTGGAACACTAATGGCTACTAGATGCAAACTAACTAAAGAGGATGAAAGTACAAAGGTAAACTAGACACTATACCGATCAATGATTGGTAAGTTGATGTATGTAGTTCATAGTAGACTAGATATAGTACATCTATTGTTATAGCTGCTATATTTTCTAAAAATCCTAGGGAGTCTCACATGGTTTCTATAAAGAGAATCCTAATATACCTGAAGAAAATAGAGGACTATGGATTATGGTATCCTAAGGAAGGAAAGTTGAACTTAGAGTCTACACCGACACCGATTAGGCTGGAAATATAGACAACAAAAAGAGTACCATTGGAGGGGCATTTTTATCTAGTAAAAGACTTGTTACATGGAAAAGTAAGAAACAACCTTGTATTTGTCAGTCCACTTCCGAAGCAAAGTATGTTGCTGGTGCTACAAACTATTCAAATATTGCATATATAAAGAAAGTGTTGGAAGGTATGAATGAGGTAATCATTGAGCTGGGGATTATATATTGTGACAACACTAGTGTAGTTAACATTTCAAAGAATCTAGTGATGCATTAAAAAACAAAGCACATATCTATTAAGTATCACTACTTAAGAGAACAAATACATGAGAAGCAAGTTAGATTAGAATTTGTTACATCTAAAGAACAAGTTGCTGATATTTTCACAAAGCCTCTACCAAAGGAAACTTTTGAATACTTGAGGACTAGACTTGGGGTCTATCCCCTGTCTACCAGTCACTAATGTGATCTAGAGGTTGCATAACCCTAATCTTATTAGAAGATCATTCATGTTGATGCAGCATAGTTCACACTTTGGATCCTGTCTAAAGTTGTGAAAATTTTTAAGAACTGGAATAGATTTGCATAATAGTATACAGAGATACAAAAAATGCACTGGATAATAGAGAGTTACATGGCTATTATAGAGATGTATGTTTATGTATTTCTTTGGCATTATTGTCAAAGGGAGAGATAAATAATATGATAACTGAGAAGAACACTAGAACAACCATCAAAGAGAGAGAACTAAAATGAAAGGGAGGGAATTAAAGATCTGTTACTGAGAACAAAAGAAGAAATCTAAGAGCTGCAAAGATCATATCTACAGAAGATAGTCTGCACACAAATGCTGTAATGGAATTCATTTGTTTACATAGTTGTATAATACATGTTTGGTATGTGTATGGTACACTTCATATTGCTTGTATTTCCATCAATTCCAAAGGGAGAGATTGATGAACTAAAACTGATTTAGAACCTAATTGAAGATCAGTGATTAGAGATCACTGAGTTGCTGATTAGATATGTAAGATGATTAAATCATTAATATGTTGCATTGATGTTAACTAGTTTTGACAACACTTATCTTGTAAGTTACAATACCTAAACATCTGTAGAAAGGAGAAAAAGAAATGAAGAATAGATAAATCTACATTGAAGAAGATGGATATGACAGATGCGGCTAAGGAATACATTGGGTAACTTATTGATGAGTCTATGACCTTATGTTATTGACTTAATTATGTTACATTCATCTATGATGAGGAAAAGAGAAAAATGACACAAGGCAGTGTGGTTGGTTAATGAAGAATTTTAGTATACACCAAGTAGTGTAGTGTATACCGAGTAGAGTATAAACTAAGCTTGTGTTCATCAGCACATTTCTTTTTTAACCGAATAGAAAGAAAGAAACTAAATAATTAGTTTAGCCGATGGAAGTTGATGAGATGGAAAGCACCTCATAATCAGAGTTAGAGATAATGTTTGTTACAAAGATCAACGGCTAACAAAATTCAAATGAGATATAAGGGATTGAAACAAAACGTGTTACTGACACATTAGCCGAGGAAGGTTTAAGCAGAAAAACCAACGAAGGAGATTAAGCGGAAAAATTAGATAGATGAAAAGAAAATAGTTTACTTGTCTATTTAAGAGACTAGGGCTTCATTATGAAACTTATGTCAGAAGAAGGATATTGCAGAGGTATCATGTGAACAAGCTTCATGCATACTTGATTAGACTAGTTAAGGAGAACCAAATTGTAGAGTTTACTGAGCATCAGAAAGCTATTATTGAGAGACAGTAAGTTACTGAATATTGTTGAAATAGAATTGATATATTGATCAGAGGATTTGATTGAGCATAATATAGATCTGAATATCTGCAATAGAAGTTGTATTGTAATCAGATCACCTACTATTACAGCTTAACCATTGTAAACAGATAAATCTCTTAACCGAGTGGACTTGAAAGTCTTGTAATGTCATTCATAGAATGTACATTTGTTATCCTGTCAAACCCATAGTGAATTCTGGTTGGACAATAATGGTTAATGTTAAATCATCTAACAAGGTCACACCTTACAGTGAATTTTTTAACCTTTAACAGGGTTGGGTCTTCACCGTCGTCACTTCAGAAGAGTGAACAATTTTTGGGTTGCCGGTCCCAGGTGGTTTTTCCCTTAACAAGGTTTCAATATTAAATCTCTTGTGTTATGTGTTGACTCTGATGATTGTTTTTTATCATACTTTACATATCGCATATTGGATTTGATTGGTAATTAATTTAAGTTATTGACTTGTAATCAAAAAAAGCATAGACATAATACTATTTTATGTTACCGAGCTGCAAAAGTTTGTGTAAATTATTTTTGGTTATACATTTTGTATTTGGGACTATGTATAACTGATTCACTCCCCTCTTATTTATTCTAACACTTTAGCATAAATCCCATAAATTCAATAAACTCCATCAAATCCTAAATCAAGCATTTACCACTAAGGTTTCAAGAAAAATCAAGACAATTAACTCTAGGCCTATTTAATTAATTCAAGCCCACAAAATGCATGGCTATAGTTATTAATTAAAAGAAAAGAATAAATACCTCCTAAATCAAACAAACACAAAAAATACATTCTAATGATTAAGAGGCTTTCACATGGATCAAGGATCAAGCCAAGATGCATCTGAACCACTCCTCATAGATGCATCTCAACTGTTGAATTCCTTCAATCTTCTATAAAATTCATTTTTTAATAGATTATTTCTTCTTCTACATGCTTCTAATTTTTCCTCTCAGTACTTGGAATTCTAGCTTATGCATATTGTGAATTTGAGGCTTCATAATCCTTGATTATTGAACTCTCATGCTTGGAGAATTTTCTCACTAATGCCTTAATTTGATAGATGTTTCCATGTTTTTCATGCTTAGATTGATGCTTGGTTAAAGAACACTTCTATTTGGTTAAAATGGAAAGAACTTTGGTTTCATACATTTACTCTTGAATCTCTCATTTTAGTGTAGATTGTCACTGTTTAATGGTCAAATCTGAGAGCAATTAACCCGTTATTTCATACTCACACTAACTAGAGAGCAATATGATTCTTTTGCTTGATAGTTTCTTCAATTGAATGCTTATTTTCTCTAACAAGTGATGTTATTATCCTATTGAAATGTTGTGTTGCAAGCCACAAACTCACACACACATTTTTGGTGCCCACCGTGGGGCTGAGTCCCAAATTTTCTAACGTTCTTGTATTTTTAACTAACTATCACCATGCAATTTTCTATCAGAGGATTGCATGTAGGAAGAACATCCGCATAAAACATTTCCTAGATCGCATGCTTGATTCAAGGATCACATCCTTTAACATGGTCACATCTGTTCAAATCTAGGATCACATCCTGTGATCCAGGTTGCATTTGGGAAATGGGGTCATTTCTGGGAAATAGGATCATTTCTAGAAATTAGGGGGAAATCTAGGATCACATTTGGGTATCTTTATTGCATTATTGGATTTTCTGACTCCTAACAAATTTCATTGTTGATTTCTCTTATTTTTGGCAGCCTGACTGTACTTCATAGGTTAAAATACAGAAACCCAAATGTCAACCCTTTTTTTGATTTTCTTTAAATGGATAAAATGAACTTAATGGATTTTGTTTTGAGAACTTAAATACAATCTAATTTCACCTTATAAACCAATTAGAGGAATATGCTCTTTTTTCCTTGAGAGAAAATCAGAAACTCAAAAGTTGGTTTATGCCTTGGAGTTAAATTGAGGAATGAATGATAACAAATTGCATATTTAATTTTCCTTAGAGCATTATCTTTGGATTTTGGGATTTCTAACAAGCTAACATGCTAATGGGTGAATTTGATGTTTGTGTGTGACTTTGAAAATCCTAACAGTGGTTTGTAGGATGTTTTCCCAAGACCAAAAATAAAAGATTACTAATGCTTGTTATGCAGGTCACCTCTAAAGAAAATTCAAAACAAAAACAAAAATTGATATCAAGTTGCAAATCAGCTAGAGGATTATGCTCTTTTCCCCTTGAGGGAAAACTAGAAACTCAAACATTGGCTTGTTATTTTGCATCAAATTGGAGTAATTGAATCTTAAATATGCATGATGTGTTTGGGATGTGTGGTATAAGTTAAGAGATTATGCTCTTCACCTTCATGGAGAACTATAAATCTAGAGCTTACTATCATTTATCCATTTTCTTTATTTTATATCTTTAGAGGACCTGTCAGTTGATGAAAATAACTCCCAAGAATGACCCAAGTGGGGACAAGTCTTACATCGACTCTGCTAGCCTACTATAAAATTTGACACTTCCTTGAGGCTAAAGCCTTGGAAGACATGATCTATCTTGTCTTGGGAGATTGATGATCAACCCCGATGATAGAATTGGATTTGTGTAGAGTGGAGCCACTTGAATCTTGCTTGTGAGACTACACACTTTCAAGTTCCTATAGAGTTAACACCCTCAATCCTACTTGCAGGACTATGGAAGATGGTTGTGAACGAATGCCTTCATTAAAAGCTCTATGTTAGATGTCAACCAAATCACCCCTAAAAGGTTGTTATCACTTGTGCAAAGAAAATAGTAATTTCCCGATGAAATTCACCATATCGAGCCCCCATCGACATTAACACTTGGAAAATATGGCCTCCAATATCAATTGCATGTTATTGCACTGTAATATTCTGAGGAGTCTTTGGGTGTGTTCCTAAGTCAGTGAACAAGTGGTTTCAATCTGTACCTAGTATAAGGTAGTTTAGGTGTGTCTAATTAAAACATAGCATTTACAAGCATTTAAAATCACCTGACAGTCACTGGAATTTGACAAACATGACCCATTTTCTGAGAAACACTAAAATTTCTAATTCCTTGTCATCATAAGATTGCATATGGTATTCCTTAGTTGCATCTCACATCCTAAATCACATCTATTCAAACCTGGGTCGCATCTGGTAGTCACACCATTTCCTAAATCACATCTGGTATTTCCCAAGTTGCATCTAGGGTTCCAATTTATTTTCCAATCACTATTTAGGATTGCATCTAGGATCGAGAATAATTTTGTACCTTCCAGAAGAATTTTTTTCACATTTTAGATACCCATTTCGCCCATTAGTAAGTTCTTGTTGTCAAAACAAAGTCATGAGATAACCATAAAGAGTCATCCTTGAGAACATCTTCTCACCTTGCATGGTCCAAATTTGCATTGTCCAATTATGAAGTCATTTTATCCAATTAGCTACAGCCAAGTTCTAAGCTCATAAACAGGGCACTTTGACACCCTTTGATGCTGAAACTTTTACACTATCAGACCCATTTGCACTTTGGTTCCCAACTCATAAACATGGTACTCTAACCCCATTTGACATTGGATCCATAACAACATTTCAAACCCACTTTTGCATCATTGGATTTCCAATCAAACATTGCAAACAATCAGACCCACTTTTAAATACAAGACACTCATTGGTTCCTCAATCCTGATTTCATGGTTGTTACAAGGCAAAAAACTTACAATTTGGAAACAAACCCATTCTCAGAAAGATTACCTATATTCACATTGGAAATAGGAGAGAGTTCAAGACTCAACCCCTTATATAGTGCTACACCTAGAACTACTCATACAGTAACACCCAAACAAACAAACATGAATAACCAAGATGAATACTGATGGGATGAAAGATTTCGTGAACAAAATGAACAAGTACAACATAATAGACAAAAAGAAGAGATAAAATACAATGATGATGATGACTATGATGATGTAGATCCCACTGAGAAAGAATACCACAGAGCTATCAGCAGCAAATGATTCAATAAAATCCTTGAAAGAGCTTTGGATGAAAACAAAGAAAAATATTTCCTAGAACTTGCTTCTCGAGGTGTGAAGTTACCAAAGGACTATGATGTGAGTCAACTTAAACAAAAATAAGACTTTAGTCTTATGTCAATTCTAACTAGACAACTACTTGTCATGAAAACAAAAATTCAATAGTGTTGGTTGTGGATTATTCCCTTTGATCTTCAACTTGCAGATTTACACTTTGGTGGATAATGTAAATGAAACTCTGACTCTATCACCACTCCAAAGTCCACAAGGAAGAGGGCCAACTGAAAAGGATCAAAGGATCCTTCTACTCTTTGAGCTTCAATACTCAGTCAGGTGTACCCTTGACTCACTTCTTCAAAGGAGTCTCAAAATGATGTATACAATGCTCAACACAAGTCTATAAAAGGTTTATCAAATGAATGTTTAGGTTCATGTGGTTGTTAACCATGACTTCAAAAGAAAGGACTAGTGCCTTATCCCAGGGCTAAGATTCACCCAACCATATACTTCAACTAAATACCTTAAGTCAAACACAATGGAAACCAGGGTAAGTGCTTTGCCTATTACCCCTTTCCCTCAAGCACAAGGACATCAAATTCTATACCTAGTTGCAAACTCACTGAATTCACCTAGAAGGCTTTAATCCTAACTCTGTTAGGAACTCAAAGACAAATTCAAAATACTCTTTGTTTACCATACATTAACACACTTTGTGACATTAACATATATGAGCTCAGAGACAAGAAAGAAGACATACACAAGATACAAGATTGGGATTCAAGAATGTTTTCATTAACATAATCAGGATCAGCATACAATTGGCATGACACCAAGATGAGAAAAGGCACCAAATCAGACCTCTATCAGTATATTACAGTAAAAAGCTAGGGACCAAAAGCACAAGATTTTTGAACCCTTGCAAAATAAAAAATTCTCTAACTTATACCCCCGTAGTCATCTTGGAAATTTGCAACAAGCTATAGATGACTAGGGCTAGAGTTTCAACCACCCAACCTGCTGGAAACGGTCTAAAAAGTTATTATAGGGGCAGGAAACACAATCAATCAGGAAAGAGGAAATCCTGAACTAAACCACAATCATGAAATTCTTCTCTGCAAGTACAAGAGATCACAAAACTAGGATCAAAAGGACACCCTGTAACAAGCCTTGAGCACACAACTGAAATGGTACAAGCTCTGCAAACAATCCAACCACATTACAAATGGAAAACTAGTTGCTTCTCACCAAATAGGGTCATTTCTGTAATGAATTCCATAAATTTGGTACTTTCTGGTCGTTGGCAGTTCTCAAAAATTCAAATTTGAATCTACAATGGTCACCATGCAATTCGCGGGCCTCATGCTTTTAACCATTCGAACACCTCAGGTTAACTCTGCAATGGCGATGTCAAACAGTTGTCCCATGATCGAATAACCCAAAAATGGGCTATGCGAACATGGGACACGCCATTTCCCATTACCACCGATGCCACCACTTGCCACAAAAGAGTTTGTCACATGGTCACAAGCCAAAAAATTGGCTCACATGAACATGTGACAAGCTGCTACCATGCACCTTGCCAGCCATTATATCACCACCGAGATACCCCTACCTAGGCCCGCATTCAAACCCTAACATCCCACCAGCACAGACCAACCAGAGATCACCATGACCTCATCTGCCAATGAACCCACCAAACAGTTGCAAATGGATCCAGCACACATGGCACCCTGTCACATGATCACATAGCCCAGAAATGGGCTATGCGAACATGTGACAACCCGCGAACATGTTAGGATTAACAAGGCAGAAATAATAATTATGTGCAAATATAACTAATATCAGAAAATAATAAACCACACAGAATAGAATACAAGACACACAAATTTAACGTGGTTCACCCAATCCCTGGGCTACATCCACCAACAGCGAGTCCAATATTATTATTATCCAGTGATTACAACCTGATTACAATCCGTAATCCCTTACAGCCCAATTCTGTCACAAGTACTAAAATCATCCATCATGAAAATCCCTAACCCTAAGCCATATTATACAATATTTTCCCGCTTTAGGGTTAGAATGAGTTATAAGTAGTCAGCCCAAATAATCGAAAAGTAGTCGGCCTCAAAAAAAATTTCCTCGGGGGCTGCGCCCCCGAACCCCTGCGAGGTCGGGAGGAAAAGTGTACAGTACTTTCCTAATTAGTCACCACAAGCTAACAGAACATAATTGCTAGCACAACCGCCACCACAAGGAGTTGATAGAAAATGTCAGTCACGTGATTGCATAACCTTGCAAAAGGCTATGCAAACATGCGACTAACCACTAGAAAACTACCGCCACTACCTACCATTAAGTTGTGGTCCCACCAAGAAAATCCACCTCAGCAACCATCGACCAATAAGAAACCTCCAACTGCAAGCACGCGTGTCACACCGGACCCACTGAGTACAACAAGCAACCTGGCAAAATGGAATAAAATTTGACAGATGGTGCAAGATTGCAAAGGCTTGGAATATTCCTTGCAATCATACACTGACCATTAGATTAAAATCTTTCAATGTGGGCCCTCTGACATAAACCAACTCATCAGCACGCAGACAAATGAAAACCTACCAACTCAGAACAACATGGCACATAAGAACTACCTAGCAAACAGGACGCACTGACAAACTACTGCCTAACAAAAAGTAACATCAACGGCTGGTGTAAGATCTCATGGTTCTGACAAATCCCATGCAAACTTACACCAACCATCAATCCTCTGACACTGTCAGGTCCCACTGAGCCTTTGGAAATTTAGGTCCTACTAACACACGCACAATCACTAACCTATGGACCAATCACAAAATGCTGACAAGGCATATGGTAGGTCAACCCACTGATAACTCCGCAAGATAAAGCCAAGAACCTTAGGAAAAATATTAAAATCACAGGGCACGATTGCGGACTTAGGAGAAATAAAGGGACCCATCGGAGAGAAAGACTAATTGCGAACCGGGGTGATGTGGAAACTTAAAAGGCACATGCAGAAGAGGTGTTTAAGTGACCCACAAAAAGGTAATGCACAAAAATAATAAAGCTAGGGTACATTTGAGTTTTGAAACCTAACAGCTAGATTCTGAACATTTTTCCTAATGTTTAACCAAGGAGCAGAAAAATCATTGCAGAGAGTAGGGGAAAAGACTAGGAGCCATGAAATTTTTTGCACACACAAACAGTGGCTCTGTCTGGGGAAGTATGCCTCCTGCAGGCATACCAAGATTCAAAATTACTGGTTGAAGTGGAGCATCCCACAAGACAAAAATTGTAGACAGCAAGGAACAACTAGGGCAAGACAAGCAACAGGACCAAAAACTTGATAGACCAGGGCAAAACAGGGTAGGGGCAAGCAACCTATGTATAAGAATTTACAAAATGTACAACCCTAACTACTATTCATGGAAAATAGAGTACTTCAAATGAAGTACTGCTTCAAGAATTGTCCATGAACTGGCAACTCCTGAATATCGCCATTAAAATCCTTGATGATGTAAGAATCTTGGCCCCATTTCTCATGAATCAGATATGGCCCTAACCAAATGGGATCAAATTTACCATACTTCCCCTTATCCTCCAATCTAGCATTCCAAACTAACACCAAATCACCATGTTCAAACTTTCTGTCAACAGTCTTTTTATCATATAAATTTTTAACCTGCAACTGCAATTTGGCATTCCTTGCAACTGATTCTCTTCTAGTTTCATCCAACCTAATGAGGTCCTCAATTCTCAACTGCATTTCATCATCAATGTCATCATCATACAACTACACAAACTTGTACATCTCCAATAAGTTATTCTGAAGCAATCTAGCATGAATTCCGTACACCAGGTCAAATGGTGCACAACCAATTGCCCTCTTCATAGTTACCCTATCAACCCATAAAGCTAATGGCAGCTTTGATTTCCATGCCCTCTTATTCTTCTCCAAAATTCTCTTTAAGATTTTAATCAAGCTCTTATTATTAGATTCTACCTGACCATTTCCTTGTGGATGATAAGGTGAGGAATTATAAATTTGAATTCCCAAACCTTTGCAAAAGTCCTTATATTCAGTAGACCTAAAGCACAGAGCATTGTCACTCACTATCCTCTCAGGGCACCCAAACCTTGTAATAATATTATTCATCAAGAAATCAATTACCACCCTGCTAGTTGCATTCCATGTAGGTACAACTTCTACCCACTTTGTAAAATAATCAGTGGCAACTAAGATCCATGAATGTCCTCCACTTGGCTTGTTTGGTATCTCCCCTATGAAATCAATTCTCCACTGCTAGAAAGGAGCCTGAACTTCTACTAGTTTTAATGGTACATTACTTGAAAACTTAAGCTTACCAGAGAACCTTTGACAAGCATCACATCTCCTTAGTAACTGTTCTACATCCCTGAAGATTGTGGGCCACAAAAATCCTACTCTCAAGATCTTATGAGTAGTTGTTTTACCCATATAATGTCCACCACAAAATCCCTCATGCATCTCCTTCAACAATAGATTAGCCTGATTCTCATCTACACATTTCAATAGTATTCAATCCAAATTTTTTCTATACAACTTACATTTCACAATTACATACTTGATGGCCTATAACTTCAATGTCCTATTTTGATTATCATTCATACTATCTGGACACCTCATGTTTCTCAAATATTAAATAATATCCTCATACCAAATACAATCATCCATATCACATGTATAATCAATTTTAGAATGATTTACCTGGTTTGCATCTAGATTGGATTGAGTCATTAGTCTTGCCAATCCCTCTCCTCTAACCAATTTAGTGATCTAGATCTCAACATTGAATTCCTGGATCCTATTGATCCATCTGCATCTTCTTCCAGACAACTCTCACTGTGAGAAAATGTCCTTCACAGATGCACTTGGCACAAAAGCAATCACAACTGCTCCCATCAAGTAATATCTAAAAGCCTTGATTGCCTTCACAAGTGCATAAGCCTATTTTTCATTTATATCATATTTAAATTCTGTAGCCTGCAAAGATTTACTGAAAAATGCAATAGGCCGCCCAAAACTATCCTTATTCTTTTGTAACAAAACTGCAGTAATTGTATGAAAAGATGCAAAAGAAAAGATATGCATTGGGACACTATAATCAGGTGCCTTTAGCACTGGTGCATCTTTGATAGCCTGCTTGATATTCTTGAAAGCCTCATCAGGCTCACCCTCCCAATTGACTATAGATCCCTTCTTCAACATCTTGGAAATAGGTCTAGTAACCTCTGCAAAGTTTGTCACAAACCTTCTTAGAAAATTGACCTGACCAAAGAAGGAGTACTAAATCCCTTTAACATTCTTTGGCCTCTGAATTTTATCAATTTCTGCTACCCTCTTTGGGTCAATTCTCACTCCTTGCTTCCCAACTAAGTGGCCAAGCAACTTACCTTCTATGACACCAAAAGCACATTTCCTTGGGTTTAATGAAATACCAAATTCCAAGGCCCTGATAAATATTTTCTCTAAATGAGCACAATGGTCCTCTTCCTTCTTGGAATAGGCAGTTAAATCATCCTGATACACAACAAGGAAATCATTAATGAAATCTGAAAAGACAACATCCATTGCCCTCTGAAAAGTAGCACCAACATTTGTGAGACCAAAAGGCATTCTCACATAAATATATGTTCCCAAAGGTGTTGTAAAGGCTATCTTGAATTGTTCTGATTCCTTAACAATGACTTGATTGTAGCCAAAGAAACCATCCATCATTGACATCAATTCTGATCTGGTTACTCTCTGCAACATAGCCTCCATATTGGGCAAACAATAGTTATCTTTCAATGAGCTGATGTTCAAATTTTTTAAGTCCTCGCAAAGCCTGATGTCACCATTCTTTTTTCTTACAGGAACAAGGTTTGACACCCAAGAAGAATGCCTTATAGGCTTGATAATGCCAGCATCTCTCAACTTCATTAATTCTTCTCGCATCTTGGGTGCCAAAGTAGGATTAATAGGCCTTTGTTTCTGCTAGAAAGGTTTAGCATCTTCTTTTAATGGAATAACATGCTGAAATAAATCCTCTCTATAAACCTTTAGGTCATCATATGACCATGCAAAAACATGTCTAAATTTCCTCAATAATTCAATCAAAGGTCGCCTTACCTTTTGAGATATATCTCTACCAATGTATACTTTCTTAGGTGCCTCATGTGATCCAAGATTGATCTCCTCAAGATCAGCATGATCTTCTCCTTTGATATTCTTTTGAACTCTATCTTGGTTGTCAAAGACAGTCTCCAAAACAACAAGCCCCTTGGGCACCTTGTTAGTTCTAAGCTGAATGACCTCATTGCCTAAGACAACCTCCCTTCCTTCTACTAACTCAACCAAGGCTGAACATTCAAGTTCCTGACCATGATACTGATCCTTGCAATCCATAAACTTCAAAATATCATTATCATCATCAAAAACTTTCCAATTCTCAATATTGTCTGGTACACTAGGCCTAGCCTAAATTTCAACTTTAGAAATACCAGAGAATGTAACATCATTAGGATTGATTGCAATATTGGCTAACAGGTCAGCCATCTTGTTGTTACTCCTATCATTCCACTCAATATTGAAGGCATCAAAATGCTCAATCAAATCCCACACTGCATTCCTATATTGTTTCAACCTTCTATTCTTGGAAGCATACACTGACCTGACTTGGGACACCACCAACTTAGAATCACCAATAATACTTAGGCACTTAATACCATGCTTTTGTGCCAACCTCAATCCTAACAACAAAGCCTCATATTCTGCTATATTTTTGGTACAAAAGAAATTCAATGTGAAAGAAAATTTGTAAGTGTTTCCATTAGGAGAAATAAGTAAAATACCTACTCCTGCACCATCTTTGCAGTTTACACCATCAAAGTACATGACCCACAAATCACCCTTCACAGAGTCAGCACCTACCTTAGTAGAAATAGGTGACAAAACAAGCTCATTTTCAAATACAGGGATCTCTACCCTAAAAGAATTAACATCAGTATCCACAAAACATGTAGTTTCATTATCTATGTTTCTCTCAATCATTTGGCATACTCTTGGCTCTCGTTCAATCTTGACAAACTGATCATCAATCTTGAAAGTTGCATATAGGACAAATCACACTGTAAACTTCCACCCATGGCAACACTCCATCTTCTAGATAGCAACATCCCATAATGAGGGGGGATATCCACCACTAAAACACTCATTGTTAGCTCTTTCTCTGGATATGCTGCCAACCTATATGGCATTGCATTGATAGTCCCAATAACTAGTACCTCCCTCTGATCCATTGCACAACACCTGTCCTGCACTGTATCAACTTTAGGGCCCAACCTCAACATGATTTTGAAAGGCATGATAGTATTAGAGGCACCACTATCAATCATACAATTTATTAATTTCATCCCATTCACAAGAACACTTAAGAAGAATTGGTCAATATTTTCAAGGCTGGCATTGACAGAACTGTCCAAATATATTGGAGGAATTTGGGACACAATTCCCTGAGTAGAAACATCATTCAAAGCTTTATCCTAAGATCCTTTGCATGAAGTATCATTTTTGTGAATATTACCAACCCATGCAATAGCTTTATCTTTATGTTTAGGGATCCTCAACAATTCTGACAATGGAACCTTAACTGTAATTTGTGACAATACAGATAACATGTTAACTAGGGCTGAAGCAAGAATCTCAATCTACACCACCTCAACATCCTTTTTCTTGTCTGACACATTAGGTGTACTGACCACCCTCATTTTGTCAATCCTAGCCATTGTGTTAACTGGCTTCTCAATCTCATTAAAGGCCTTTTCAATTCCAACTCCCTTAGGCTCACAATGCTTACCTTTTACATTCTTGAATTTCACCATGTGATCAACCTTTGATTTCTTCCATTTCCCAGAGGCTATCATGTCATCCTCCATCTCTACTACAAGAGTTTATATAGCTTGTAAAGTGGCCACATTAGCCCTTCTTAGTTGATAACCAAGTTCAGGAGGCATGGAACTGATGTAGAAAGTTTTCTGATTGTCTCTTGTTGGAGCACTAGCAGCTGGTATTCTTTTAATAAGTTTATTAAATTTTGCATTAAAATCTCTCATAGAGATGGATGGTTCTTTCTTAATTTGGGCTAATTGTAACAAGAGAACTTGAGCATCTTCAGTGCTCTTGTATCTTCCTTCAAATCTTTCTTCATGGTGTCCCATCTTGTAATACAGCCTGTAGGTAAATCGTGGAACCAATCTACTGCATCATCCACCAAAGTATCCACAAACATCCTAACTGCAACATCCTCATGCTAAGGATTCACCACACTACATGCTTTCTGGAAAGCACTTAGATGTTGTTTAGCTGACACTGACCCATCACCATTGAATCTAGGGAAGTTCTTTCTGGAGGCCTTTGGCAAGTCATGATTTGCTGCAAGATTCAATGGCCTAATAGCATTTCCCCAAGGAATAGCCATAGCTGCTAGCCTTGTATTTTGTGCAACCGCCTAAATTGAAACTAAGAGGGGAAGTGCAATACCGTGCAATAATAATGAATTGCAAGTGGTAAAAATATGAATTCTACCAATAGGAGGAGCAGAAGACTTACTTCTTTTTGGTCTCAAAGGAAATATTGTAGATGACTGAAAATTAGCAGGCTTCTTATTTTTCAGTTTCTCTCACCTTTTCTCATCGTTTTCTAAAAATATCTTCAAGGATAGGGAAATTGACCTCTTTAAGCTCTTCGTATACTAGATCAACCTTTCCCTTTTGTTTTTCACTCCTGGTAAATCTGGAATCCAGGATGCCTTAAGATTCTGAGAAAAACTTATCAATATCTTCTTCCTTTCAAAGTCCTCCCTAGTAGAGTCACCAAAAACTATTGGTTAACAGTTTGTTCTCTCTTAAGATTTTCAATCTTTGACTCTCTATACACCCAAGGTGAGAGAACAAAAGGATGTCCACCAACAAATGGGTCAATGTAAGTCTTCTATCACTGCCCTCTAAATTGACAGGTACATCTCCCTGATTGTGTATGATATGCAATGAATATGTTTTTATCTTGACCACCAGGTTGTCTCTTATGTGTTTTTAACCAAATTGCTTGTAGACACAAAAAACTTAGGCAAGGATATATGAAGATAATCTACAACCCCTAGTAGAATGTTGACCATAGATCATCACATGATTTTTACATCTAACTAATTCTATCCTACTCTATATGAAAAGTAGATTCTACTTGGTGAATAGAAATAGACTTATATCATGAGTGGTAAATAGAATCACTGGTACTCGCAATTACTTAGCAAGAAATAGAATTTAGGAAGACATCACAGTATCAAAATATAAGTGTTCTTTCCATTAAAAAATGCAACTAAAATGAAGAATGAATGGACAAAGGGTTATACACAAGAAAGTGAATAGAATCACTTACACTACACTTCCTAATATGAAGTAGAATTCAGCAAGAAAATGCAGCTCTACATACAACTGTTCATTCCATTCATCATGCAAAAGAAACTATCATTGGAACAACAAACAAGAGGTAGGCTAAGTAAATAGAATTACTTTTCTACATTCACCAGTTTGCCGACCCCTATATTAATTTCCCTCCCAGTATTTATAGAGTTTACAATGTATAAAGTTCATAGAGACTGATGACCTTTCCACTTCCTAACTACAAAGAGATAGGAAACAAGTAATTACGAACATACAATGAAGATGAAGCAATTTGACTTTGTCCCTTCACCTATTTTGGCTTCCATAAGAGAAATCGAACAGTTCTATATTCTTTGCAGTCATCCTGAAAATATCAGCAGCTCCATTGACAAAGTCAAGTTGAAATTCATATCTGAGAACTCTATTTTTTTTCAATAGCAAGAAGCTTTCCCCTTTGTAGGTCATCACATGTTTCAAACACCTCTGAACTACATAGTTTGCATATCGATCCTTCATTTTGACTATGAATTATCATTCTCCTCTGTCTGCTCGAGCATTTTATATCACTTCAAAAAATGATGGAAATTGATCTTCTGTGAATACCGCACCATGAATAATATCAACTTTTACTAGTTATTTGAAATGCATTGAATCAATGAGTATTCAGCTCTATTACTCAGTCGCTGATTTATGTTGTCGCATGATCGCATGGTATTATTTTAATTCATGCGATCATGTGACCGCTCTATGATTAGCTCACGTGGATCCAACACAGCACCATTACTTGACTTACATTATCTTTTCATTTTCTTTTCACCACTACTCAGGCTTCCATCATCGCATCTACGCTATTGGCGTAAGTGGGTCCCAGCAGAGTGTATTCACCAGCTTGAGTTTCCATTGTTGCATGATCGCATAGCAATATTTTAATCCATGCAATCATGCGACCACCCTATGATTGGTGCACGATATAATATTTCTTTTTAATAAAACAAGCCCACATGAACACATGGCATAATACTACATTTCCTGTAAGAATCTTCAATAGCACCAAGGAAAAATGGTGATCGTAGATCAAGAATCTACCAATACGCTTGCAAACATACAAGAACATGCGGCCTTGCCTGGACACGTGGAAGGATCTCGCAAGTTTGCAAAAGCATTTGATAGGGATCACAATTATGTGAGGGCCATTGGATCCTTTTCTTTGTTCCACCATAGGTAAGTCCGTTGACTCGGGCCCCACCACCACATGTACGCATCTTGCAAATTCGTAAAAGCATTCGGTAGGGATCGTGATTATGCGAGGACCATCGGATGTGCTTTGATGAAGTGTGGCCTTTACCTTGGACACATGGAAGGATCTCACTTTACCACCAAGCATCTTCGATGACTTACGTCATCGCATGATCGTATAACTCATATTTGGTTTATGCGATCACGTGACAGCCATAATTTTCTTCCGCCTTGTGATAACTTTGAGGTTACAATACCAAATCGGGTTCTGTCTTTTCCAATGGAATCCTTACAGTTCAAAGAACCTCTCCATGTACTTAGAACATGAAAAATCACTAACTTTAACCAACTATGGAAAATACATTGTTCGGCTCTGTTGTATATGAGAGACACGCCTAAAAAGAAAATTAAATCATTTTACATTCACTATTTTCAGTTACTCTAATCACTAAGGGACTGATCGAGACAACATTAACATGAGAAATATCAAAAAAGATATATCCAATGCTCAAACAAGAACTAAGACCCAAGCCTGAAATGGAAATTCAAATGCACAGTCACTGCCTTCAATCCATTTTCACCTCACTGTATCAACATTTTCTCCTATCTTTTGCAAGGAGTTCAACATATTTTTGTAGAGTATGTCATTTTATTAAAAATCTTTCTTGTATAATCATTCTCTAGATAATCAAAACTAGCTCTGTCACTGCATCCTTAATCCTGACTTCTTATAAACATCTAGAGATCATAACTTTGAAATCATCACTCTACCTGAGAAAGAACATCATTTTGAGCATCAAGTCTTTGTCGGGTTGGGATCTACAACCTACCCAAATAATGAGACCTTGAAAACAACCCACCCAGCTTAAACATGAAAGTAATTTGAAGGGAAACCCGGCAAAGATTTCCTATCATAGAGGAAATCTAGATTTAGACATTACATGACCAGACCTGACTTGTAACATCAAGACTACCACTTTGACATCATGGAAATAGGATAAGAAGTGGGGCAACATGCATATTGGGTAGGAAATATGGATGACATAAAGAGTAAAATTCATGGCACATTCTTTGTAGGAAAGAGACTAGTCTCTTGGAAAAGAAAGAAACAAAGCTGTATTTCTCAATCTACAACAGAAGCTGAATATGTAGCAGTATCAGTGAATTGTTCAAATTTAGTTTAGATCAAGAAATTCGTAAAAGGTATGAAGGAAGAAATCACTGAGCCAGTTGTTATTTTATGTGATAACATAAGTACTCTTAATATATCAAAGAATCATGTAATGCACTCTAAGACTAAGCATATTTCTATCAAGTATCATTACTGGAGAGAGCTAGTTTAAGACAAGGAAGTGACATTGGAATATGTCAATACAAAGGAACAATTAGCAAATATATTCACAAAATAATTACCTAAGGATGCTCATGAATACCTAAGAGTTAAATTAGGGGTAATTCCCCTAACTAAGGCTACTTGGTAACATATAGGAGCATTGCATCAAATGTGCTAATCATAATATCTGACAAATTGTTGCAAAGGAGGTCACACTTTAGGAGTTGCCTAGAGTTGCGCAAAGAAAAGAAATAGATTTTGATAAGTCATAAGAAAGATGATAGAGGGAGTAATAATATTTAGAGAACTGACATAAAGATATCTACATGGTGAAGATGAATGTCTTTGGCATTTTTTTCAAAGAGGGAGAAATACAAAAAGAGGGAGAAATTAAAAAATGGAGTTGTCAAGAGTAAACCCGAGGGAACAGAGATACAAGAAAGAGATTCAATAAAATGTTGAAGATAAAAAACAATATCTATCCAAGAAGGAACTGATACTTGGATGAGAATCTAAATGAAGCTAAGGATATTAATGAGGATCTAATACACAGAGAGAGTCAAAAAAGGTTGCTTCATTGCATACCGTTTGGATTGTATGGTAGAACATATGGTATTTCCATCAATTCCAAAGAGGGATATTGTTGGAAACTACAATTGAAAAAATTGTTATATTATCATTAATGTCAAACCTTAACTAGTAAGATAATTTCTATCTAGTAGAGTACCATATCTTTTGATTGATGAATAGGATGTGAATAGAGGAGATACCGAGAGGACCTAAGGAAAGGTTGAAATATGTGATACTACAATGGGTACTTGATTAGTTGGCACATTGACAAGGTAATATGTTTTTTTATATTAAACACTAAGTGAAGAAGTCAATAGATTTGAAGCATAGGCTTAACTAAGCAAAAAAGAAGAAATTCAGTTTAAGTTGAGTGATGCTAGTGTTGACCGAGCACCAGTATAAGCCGAGTAAAATATAGCATCGATTAAGCATCAATAATTGTTGAGTGTTAGAGAACTAACTGAGTGAAGACATTGTTAGCTGAGATGTTTTAGAGATGACTGAGAAGATGAACATAGTACTGACTGTTTTTTAGTAATTTACAGTTTCTGAAGGAATTGAGAATCCCAGCCGACATAGTTAAATTATTGGGATATGTGTGATGCCCAAAAGTTTGGGAATGGCCATGTGAGCCTTGTATGAAATAGAGATATTTGGGTCCATGTGTGGCCTTGTTTTTGTTATGCAATGGTTATCTCCATGGTTTGTCCACCCACACCCCATAAAGGATATTCATGGAATTCCTTAGTTTTCACCTTGAGGGATTTTGGGTTTTTCATATGGTTATGTTCTTGTTGTGTTTTGTGTATGAGTGTTTGTTACCCGTTCATTGTGGTTTCCCCAAGCTCGGGGGTGGCCTCATGAGAGGCCTAGGATGGGAGGTGAGCATAGAGAATTAAAAGAAAAAATTTGTTGGTTGTGTTTTGACCCGAACTTTTGGGCATCACATTTTGGTATCAGAGCGATGTTCAACTCTAGAAACCTTTGTGCCATTACGCTTTGCTAGGAAAGTATTCATTTACGCATAGTTAACCCATTCCATCTACCCATGGGTTAGGGGTATTTTCACCTTATAAATAGCCTAAAATTGACTTGTTGACCCTTTTAAAAATTCATGTGCAACCTTGAACGAAATTGCAACTTGCTTGATAGGACCTAATTAATGAGGTTTGTGGGGGTAGGTTTTAGAGGCCTTTTTAGAGGAATTTTGGCAAAGGATAGGGTATTCACCCATTCTCCATCTTTGGAGAGTTCCTAAAAGTTAGAAGAAAAAGCTTGGAGTTTTGGAATAGGGCTCAACAATTCTTCCATAGGATTGGACTTGAGGTAGGAAATCTTGCTCTCATATGGTTTTAGAAGTTGTATATGTTTTGTGTTGATGTTTTTAGCTCCCCATGGTTGGTCATGGAGGAAGCTTGCCTTGTTTCATGTTGTGTTTTAGCTTCCCATGGTTGGTCATGGTGAGAGCAAGCATGCAATGTATTTTCTTATGTAATTGGATTTTGGGTTGTATCTCTTGGACTCACTCACCCTTGGGAGGGAAGAGAAGTCAAGAGGGGGTGTGGAAATGGAGGCAACTCCATGTGTAGAGTCTCCTCCATGTGTGAGGAAAGATGAACTTGGGTGAGTGATTTTCCCCAAGAAACCTTGCATTTAGCCCTTGTGGCAATGGGGGTATAAGGAGGGAAGAATGGCCATGTGAGCCTTGTATGAAATAGAGATATTTGGGTCCATGTGTGGCCTTGTTTTTGTTATGCAATGGTTATCTCCATGGTTTGTCCACCCACACCCCATAAAGGATATTCATGGAATTCCTTAGTTTTCACCTTGAGGGATTTTGGGTTTTTCATATGGTTATGTTCTTGTTGTGTTTTGTGTATGAGTGTTTGTTACCCATTCATTGTGGTTTCCCCAAGCTCAGGGGTGGCCTCATGAGAGGCCTAGGATGGGAGGTGAGCATAGAGAATTAAAAGAAAAAATTTGTTGGTTGTGTTTTGACCCGAACTTTTGGGCATCACAATATGTAAAACATGTTGACATTATTAAAGAATGATATGGAGTATTCAATGTGTGGTAAACCATTTTCTTATGGATTCAAGGATAATCTTGGTGAATTATTTAGAAGGAAAAGGAGGAGAACAAAATGATGAAAGGATTCTATGAATCTGACCTAAACCTAATGAAAGAGATTATGCGGCAAAAGATAAATCTACCCAATCAAGGAGGTATAAGGATGACCTAATTGTGAGTTATGATGTATGGTGGAAGAGGTTGATTTTATTGACTGATGAAACTAAGCAAAAGCCTAAGAAGAGATGTGAAGAGCTGAACAGAGTTGAGGTGATTTCTTGAAGGGATTTCAAAGTAGATCAGAGATGGAGATGGAAATGAAAGTTAGTTAGTAAATCAATATATGTGTGTATTGGATTTGTATTTGAGATTAGAACCTACTGTTACTTTCTAACCACCATATCACTCAAAATCCTTTAATCAAGGTGACATTCTGATGGAATTTTCTTAAGCCCTCTAAGCAGACCACTCTTAACAGGGTGATTAAATCCTTTAATAGGTTCACACCTAACCATGTTTACTCTAAACCTTTAACAAGGTTGGCTTCTCACAGAGCTCACTTCAGAAGAGTGAAAATTAGTAGCATGTTACTGGTTGTTTTCCCCATATTGGGTTTCCATGTTAAATCATGGTTTTATACTTTTAT